>BKZX01030772.1:0-30151 GCA_014362285.1 Fagus crenata | reverse complement strand
ATTAGCTCAAACGGGTTGATCGGTGGCGCCATTTCTGAAACTTGGCCTACCGGGATGAACTCAGGGTCTTCTCTGATGGCTGATATGTCTGCTGGAACCGCCAAACTGGGGGTGGATTCTTCTACCCTTACTTCTTGAGATCTTGGAACCGTAGGACCTTCAAGAAAAGACTTGATCTGAGGTTCGTACCTCAGTAACAAGGGTGCCGAATGAGGCTCTCCTCTCTGATCGACGCAGATGTTGGTTGCGAGCACCCTCCTTACTAGGTCGGAATCAGCCTGACCTTCGTACAGCGCTATCCGAGACGAATCTGCAAAAACATTAACTGTTAGTTACAAATAAATAAAACGAGAAACAGTAAGTATAACAACAAAAACGAGGCGTTGTTCGGTCTTGAGGAAAGTTGTTCGGATTATTTCTATGGTGTCGCTGGGGAAAATCCTAACCTGGGCTTCCGAAGTCACTTCGGCATTTGGAGTCCGTGTACCAATCGCCCGAGACTCTCAGATAGTCTTTGTCGTATCCTTTGTTGGTGTCCGGGAGGCCGTTGACCAATTTTTGGTGGACGTTTTTGGCTTTTAGATGGCACAAAGTCCTAGACTCTTCTCCCGGACACACATACCGATAAACTTTGAAAATTTCCCCAACTCTCAGATTGACCCCCAAAATACGGTTTAGGGCTACTACCCCCATAATTATTCAGAAAAAATTAAGGGACACTTGAGAAGGGGTGGCATTGACAATCATAAGGACATTTACGAGTAAAGGGTGGAGTGGGAATCTCACTCCACCTTCAACCACCGCCATTATTGGCAGCAAAATCTCATCTTTGTTTATCACGGGAAGGTCATCTAAGTTACAGTACGCTAAACGAATAGACGAGGGAACCCTATACAACTCCCTGAATCGAGTCATACTCGCTTCGGAATTTACTAGCCGAGCTAATTTGCTCGCCCTAGGTCTAGGTTGGTTTCTATCCATGTGAGTTTAACGAAAGAATTTTTGGAAACTTAACAAATGTAAAAATGGGTAAGAAAACTTACGCGGAGGTGTTATCAGAAACCGTAGCAAAGGACGCCGGGAAGCTTGGAAAGGACAGACGCTCAAAAGAAGGAGAAAGGGAAAGGACAGTGAAGATTATGAGGGGATAGGCAATGATGTTGGTTTTGAAAGATAAATATCCTTTCCCCCCAAAAGTCCCGCCGTTTCAGTTTATTTTCTTGGAAAGGTGCGAGTCAGTGGGTAGCGTGTTAAACTCATTTTTGGAGAAGCGTGCTATTGATTCCGACTCCTTCACTACGCGTAAGAAGAAGCCGAAATCAGGGGGTAATTGGAGGAGAAAAATCTATTCGGACAATATAATAATTAATTTAAGTATTACGTGTTCGGTAAATTACCGAACAGATTTTATTCATTGAATCTGTTCGGTCAGGTTCGAAGCACACGTTAAAGGTTTTAATTAATGACAAGGCTTCAAGATTTCTTTTCTAGTATTATATTAAGAACGGATCAAATATCAGACTACTACAAGATATTAAATGTAAAGTGAACTTAACACCAATCCATTGCATTAAATGCTAGGAAAAATATCAGATTAATGTCAGGACTATCCTGAACCAAATGGGCTGTAAAACAGAGAGCATTAATGCTCTGAAAAGAAAGAAGGAGGAGGAGGATAATAGAAGAAAAGAATAAGATATTTTAAGTAAAAATGAAACGCTATATATATGAAAGGATTGACACCAAAAAAAGGGTTCCAGAATTGACACACTTTCTGAGAAATACAGTTCAGTAAAAGAAAGGTTTATTATTGCATTGCTTCTTTAAGTATGGAATTACTGAAAAAATCATCGGAGGATTATAGGTTAACCCCCACTAGGTTAACCACATCTTTCTAAGCATTTGTTTTGTCTATCTTGCAGATTCCAGGTCCCTATTGTGTTCGGGATAATCCCTGTCTGTTCGGTCAACGTACGAAAATTACCATTTTATGTGGTGTTAATTAGTTTTCCCATACTACAAAAAAATCCCACCTACACTTAGCTCTCTGGAATGCCGAGAAGATGAAGTGATTCAAAACTCTCGTGCAAGCTGCAACTCTGGAATCAGGCCCTACAGCACTCACCTTGACATGGACTCACGAACCATCAGGTATGTGCCAAAATCATTTCCTTAAGCCCTTTAGCCTACCTATCCAAAGCCCACAACAACTACTCCAACCCAACTATCCGGGCCCACCTCACATTGTTTATATTAGTTTACTGGGCCTCATGCACTCACCAAAAGAAACCCAACCCATTTTCGACTATACAGTCCCACCGTCCTAAGGTAACTCAGATCAGCAACCATCCAACCTCATCTTGAGTGGAGATTCACCGCCATCAAACACATCCACTACACCCCCCTTAGATATCCCAATCACTACCTTTAGTTCTCCTCACAACCCTAGACCAAAGAAAAGACTTTGAAAGGAAATTGGGAGAATTGGCCGAAACCTAAGACAAAAACTTCTATGTGGCCTCTTCTCTCGGGAGATACAGGAAGATTAACAACCTTGGGCTAATGATTTGATTATGGTGGTGGAGGTTCGAGGAAGCTGACCCAATTCAGCTTCCCAAGGATCCATACTAGAACTGTAGAGGATTGGGCAACGCCTCTACGGTTCATCACGACAAAAAGATTGCTTAGGATACGAAGGCTGATTTTTGTTTTCTATTAGAAACTCGTATGAAAGCTGGAGAAGGAAAGAAAGCTCTGTCAAAATGGGACTTTGATGATTGTTTTGAAATCCCACGAGTTGGGCTCAGTGGAGGTCTAGCTTTGGGATGGAACTTACCATGGGAGGTCTCTATTGGTCATCACAATCAAAATTTTATCCAAACAGACATCAAGGACCAGTTTAGAAATTTTTGCTCAATCACTTTTATTTATGGCCACCTTGTGCTGTCTCAAAGGAAGAAGATTTGGGAGGAGTTGGAATCAATTGCGAACGGTGTATAATCAAGACGGCTTTGTATTGGAGACTTCAACCAAGTCATGATTTTTCTTGTAGATTTTATCTTGTGGAACTAAAGGTAATTTCTAATCCTGCCAATTTTTCTCTGAGCTAACATTTACTAGGCTAACTTCTTCTTTATTAACTGTGTTATCACTCATGGAGGACATCTTTTTGCACTTTTGCAATCAACTCGGACTAAAAATTTTTGATTTAAAAGATCATCTTGAAATTTTGAAATACATAAGACTATTGATAAAATCTCTTTTTTGATTGTGCTGTAATTTTGTTGTGCAGCATTCCATACACCAGAATAAAATCGGACAATTTGCTCATGACTTGACTCTAAGACTTTTTGCTTGAGAATACCTCCATAACCACGTTCAGAGGCATCAGTTTCTACTATCTTGAAAGAATTAGGTGAAGGGAGACCTAAACAAGGGAGAGTCTTGACATGTTTTTTAATTTGTCTAATAATTTGAGTATGAATGTCAGTCCATGGTGGTGGATTATTTTGTAGCCTTTGAAAAAGAGGACGACATATTTTCCTAAGGTCTTGGTAATATTCTGAGACATAATTTAAGCTTCCTAAAAATCTTTGAAGTTGATTCTTGTCTTTTATTTCATCAAGAAATTTGTCAGCAAATTGAATGGCTCTATCTATGGGTGTTATTTTACCTTGATAAATATTGTGTCCTAGAAATCTAATTTTATCTTGGATCCATTGTATTGTACAATTTTAATAAAAGTTTCTAAATGTTTCCAATGCTGTTCTATTGTATTTGAAAATATTAAAACATCATCAATATAAACAATTGAAAAACTTGTATAAGGATTAAAAATATCATTCATAATATTTTGAAATTCACTTGGTGCATTTTTCAATCCAAACGGCATTACATTCCATTCATAATGTCCAAAGGGGACAGTAAAAGCAGTTTTGTATTTATCTTTTTCATCTATTTGAATTTGCCAAAATCCACTCTTCATATCAAACTTTGAAAAAACCTTAGCATTATGAACTCTTGCTAATAAATCTTTTTTATTGGGTATAGGGTACCTAATCCATTTTAAGATTTGGGAGGAGTTGGAATCAATTGCGAACGGTGTATACTCAAGACGGCTTTGTATTGGAGACTTCAACCAAGTCATGATAGATGATGACAAATTCACTTTCAAACCGTGTCATATTCCAGGTAAGTTTATTGAAAAAAAAAAAACCATGAAACTGAGTTTGAAACCAGTTTTAAAATTAATAGATAAACTTTGGGAGAAAATGATTTTAATAGATAAACCATTTTTATAAAATAATGTGGAGTAAAATTTTTGGTTTCTCCTAAATAAGTTCTTCTGCAGTAGAACTAGGATGGAACAAAATAGCTATGAGACGGATATGCGTTCGGTGAGGTGGTTCAGTTACATTAAAACACACAGTCCTTCGATTTGCACTTACTTTATAAGACCCTATAATTTACGAGAATACCCATCATACAGGAGTGTTTGGTCTTTTGGAACATAGAACTTGGACTTCAACACCTCTCTCTCTTTCTCAAATCTCTTTGCACTTTCTCCGTCTCTCTCTCACACACTCATTATAAATTTGAGGACCAACTTCCCTTTTTCGTTTTACGAGGAACGTCCCCAAACTTGTTTCTGCATTTTTCTCTTCTCTTCCTCCACCAACCAAAAGAGAGAAAACAAGCACACATCACAGTGTCATTTCTCTCTCTCTCTCTCTCTCTTAAAGGGGCGAAAACAAAAGGACCCTTTTCAATCTCACGCGCACACTTTTAATCTCTCTGCAAAACCTCCCATCTCCATTGATTTGCTTGTCGATTCCTGTAAGTCCATGTGCATCTCCGAGTTTTTCTTATATATATGTTTTTTTTTTTGGTACTAGATTGTAGTTTTGGTGTAATTATTGTTTCTTTTCCAGTCTTGATTGAATCTTCCTTTCCAAATCCATCTCTAATTAGCAATGTCGTTGACAAAATCAATATACTTCTTTTGATATTTTCTCTGCATCATTGCCCCGCTTTTCTAGTGAACTCTGTTTTTTCTGTTTTCCATTTCTTTTTTTTTTTTTCTTTTTTGGATGAATGAACGTCTTTCTCTTCATTTTCGGTTACTGAGTGTTGTATGTTATTCCATTTCATCTACGATCTTGGACCATTTGTTCACAGTTTAGTTTTCATTTTGGTTTCAATGTCAGAGATTTAATTGTATACTCACCCAAAAATCATTAACATTCTTATGGCACAAAATGGGGTGAAAAAAAAAACGAGGAATTATAGTTGGCAGGCACGGAAACTGAGTGGGAGATGAACATTTTTGTCTGTGTGAGCTTCGGTGGAGGTTTGGACCTATTGTTGGTTTTGTGTAAGGGATTGAATAGTGAATGGTTTGAGCGAAAAAAAAATGTTATGTAGATTAAGATTGTGTCTGCGGTCGTGGTGGTTCTGTCGTGAGTTTTGACTTTTTTCTTTAAAGTGTGTTTGGTTGTCATGAAAATGTGAGAAAGGAAAGAAAACTGACATATTTTGTGATTTTAATGTTTTAGTCCTTGTTAGATTAATTAGGGTGGGTTTGGCCCCGCGTTTTCTAAACAAAAATTTGCGTTTTTCACCAAAAACGCTGACAATAGTGTGTTTGGCTTTGCGTTTTTTAAAAAATTGCGTTTTTAAACTGATGAAATAGCACGTTTTCGGAACGAAGGGGGGAGTAGCTTTTTCAATAACGCAAGTTTTAGTGGAAAAATATCTTATGTAATTCCTAAAATATCCATTGTCATACCGTTGCTTGCCACCATCTGACTTCTTTATGGCATGGCTGGTCTTGCACAATGGTCTATCTCCTCTCTAGCAAGTTCCTTGCCATTGCATAGTGGTTGTCCTCACCATTTTTCATGAATGAAATCTTTTGGGCATAGGGCAAATATTAGAGTGAAAGAAGACAGTAAAATCAGTAAGGAACGTTGGGGGGCTGGGGGAGTGAAAAAGAAAAGGATGTGGGAAGAGATAAACAGTGAAATGCCTAATTGTTTGAGTTTAGTGGTTCTTTGATGTTTCTCAGTGGTTCTAGAAAAGGATTGGTGGTCTTTGTAATGACACTTGTCAACCATTTACATTCACAGGAGCACAAGTTAAAGTGCATAAAAGATTGGTGGGGTCGCTCAAGATGGAGAAAAAATTAAAAGTGGGGGAGTAACTTTTCAATTGTAATATTTTTGGACCATTTTTTTTATTTATTGATGGGGTGTGTATGTTTTTTTTTTTTTTTTTGCTTTAACAAATTAGTTAACGTGAATCTTATTGGTGCATTAAAAATTATAAAGATAACATTAATAATATAGTTAAGTCCTTTTTGGTCATTTGTCCTGAAAACAGTAATTTTAGATAAAAATTATCCAAACACTTAATTGTGATTTCAAAATCGTGTTTTCATTATACACATTTTAAAAACACACTTTTTAAAAAACGCACTTTTTCAAACAGTTAACCCAAACTCACCCTTAGTATCATATAAGCATTCTGTTAGTCACATATAGAAAATTAAGAGAAATGGACTAAAGGACATATAGTGTAACGTTTCAATATAATTAGGGACGAAAAATAAAATTTATATAGACTTTAATGACAAAAACAGTATTTTAGCTAAAAAAATAATGCTTTAGCCATTTATATAAATGTAGTACAAATGTACAATTTTTTAGGCCAAATTGCAAAATGAATTCTTGAGGTTTGGGTCATCTGCAAAAAAAAATCCCCTACTCTCTTAATTTTTTCTTAATAACCTTGAGCTATTGAAAATGCCAAAATTGATCCCTCCATCTGATTTCCTTCAATTATGAAGATGTGAGGGTTTTCCACACTGCCTGGTGCCAATGATAAAACCTAACTAATTTAACAGACTTCTCATAACAATAATTAATATTACAACTTCTGTTGTTTAACTCTTCTGCTACAAATGACTAGCCATTCATCATTTTTGTTTTATCTGATTCATAACTCGGCTTGATACGACTCGTAGGACAGCCGTATCTTCAGCTCAGTACGAATTGTAGGAAACTTGCACGACTGGTAGCTTAGCATATCAGCTCAGTCAAACGAGTTGTAGTTCATCTGGTTTGACAAATACAAGACTTCCAATAAGTTAAAATGTTCCCTATCTTTTTTCCAAATTGAAGAAACAAAGACAAGCTACTTTGATTATAAACTTGTAAATTTGTAATAGATTCTTCTGCTACAAGCGATCTGGCCACCTTAGAAGACCAAAGGGCTTGAGATCAAAGTAATTTACTCTAACTTGTCACATATTACATTGCAAACTAACTAATATAGCACTATAATAATAATAAAATAAAATAAAAACAATGATTGTCTCATACCTTTTTTTACACTACTTTACACACCAACTAAGTTGATGTCCACATTTTGTGAATGTATATCCACATCTAAGTGGTATGTGGTGTAAGAGAATATTTACATTAAAAAAAAATATCTGCATTTAAAAGACGAAGCTCCCATGAAAAATTTCCGGCATTGTTAATAAGAACATGCAATGGTCCTAAACATGCATTTCATGCTTGAGAAAATCTGATGATGGAATCCAATGTGAGATCAAGCTCCATCACCTTCAAAATAGAAGTAAAATAAAATTGTAAAAATGAATAGCATAACATGATGCAAAATAGAGGTATGAGTGAGTGGGGAATAATATAATTGACCTCAATATTGTGAGGGAGAGCCAATCCGGACTGGGGGAACATTACGCCGTGTGCTCCTGTAAATTTTTTGTATTATGGTGATATAGAAGTAGAGGTTGAAGGTTTGTGCTCTTGTCCCACATTGGAAACATACAAAGTCTTGAAAGTGTTTATAAGGTGGCACAAATACTAATACTTTAAATCAGTGTTATTAAACCCGGACCGAACCGGTGGGTCGACCCGGTAACCCGGCACCTAGGCCGGTCCGGATTCTTAATTAAACTAGTTATGCTTTTAACCCACCCAAACCGAGTGGGTTTTGTGCAAACTGTGTAACCCGGCTGAGTTTGCAATTTTCATGAAAATTACTCGTTTGGGTTACTTTTCTATTTTTATATTATTCAAAATTGGATTATTTGGTAATTACCAATGAATTAAAAATTATAAAGGACTCAAAATTACTCTTTTGGGTCTACTTTTCTATTTTTAAAATTTATTTTGATGTTGCAATTTAATATTTTATTATTCATTTTAGTATTACAAATTATAAACATAATGTAAATTTAACAGTATTATTAAATTATGAGTTTGAGATATGTGGTTTTTTTTTTCTAGAGTTTTAAGACATATTTATTTATTTTAATTATTTTAGGTGTACTTATTTTCAATTTAATTATTTATTTTATGATTTCTCAAACTTAGTTTTATACTTTTATATATTTTTTAATTTTGTATTTGAACCTGCGGTTTGACTGATGACTCATTGGTTGAATCAGTGACCCAATGACCCGACTCCTAGACCGGGTTAATGTCCGGTCTGGGTTTAATAACTATGCTTTAAATGATTATAGTGGACCTATGGATCATAACTCATGGAAGTTATTTTTGTATCAAATCCAAATTAAAGAGCTATACACATTTTGCATTCAGTAATTGGTGACTTTGTTGTATTTTTTAGGCGTACTAAGAATCTTGTGGTTTAATGATATTAAGTATTAACCAATTCTTTCCATTGAAAGAATTTGGACCAGAATCCCCTCATGCCACTCGTTGTAACTTGTAAGAGAAAAAAGAAGTCAAGCCCATGCTAGACCTTTACAAAGTAACACAATATTTACATTTTGATATCAGTCCTTTCAAAATGGCATCAAATTATCAAAGAAAGGACATTTCGATATCAGTTCATAATCAATTTTTTGGATGAGCTTGTTTAATGTTACAACAAAACAGAGGATTACATTGGGCTCCAGAGTTCAGAATTGTTTATTGCTATATAAAAACATATGATTAATTACATAAAAACACAAAAAAGACAATTTACAACATAGAACTAAAGAAAAAAAAATGAATGTACAAGAGTAAATCCACTTAAACAAAGGAGATATAAGCGGATTGGAGAATATGGAACAAAGAAAATCTTCCTATCTATTCCACCAAATGACTAGTGCTCAAAACCACTCAACCATACATTTTGGGTAGAAACCTTCATCGGAAGCAACAGAAGATAGACTTTGGAGTTCTTTCTGAACTTTCAGCCTTTCATAAAACACTGAGCATGTAGTGAAATGCACTTGACACCACTTTCCACGATCCAATCACCGCCTCCACAATGTCGACACATAGCATCAAGGTGTTGCATCTCTATCTCCAATTTTGAAGTTCTTCCAAACAAAGCAGTCGTAGCAACAGCTCCCTTTTACAAAAATTGATTGCATATATGGGCAGATGCTTGGACCAACTCACAACAAAGTATATAATGTGATTATCAACCTTCAGTTTTACTACGAAAAAGGTGGCACACAAACTTCTGGAATGGAATCTGTATCATTTTGAATGGGAAGAGCTATCAGCTATGACATTGATGGCATCAAAATCGAGGATCAGGTCTGAGATCTTCTCTTGATTCTTCTTGAACCTATTACCCATTATAGGATTGTAAGAGATAATTTATAGACAGATCATTTGTTCTAAAAGTTATGACAAGCGTAAATAAAATTCTATTTATTTGGCTCTAGAAAGCAACAAAAGTGGGAAATAAATTATTCTTAATGATATTAATGAGCACTAAATCCGGAAAATATTAAGCATGTAATCCCATGGGAATTTAGGTTTGAGATAACATATCTTTTAAAAATAATTTAGAAAAGCACATCTAGTTTTGCAAAAATATCAAACATAAAAAAAGTAGTCAGGTACCTCTATATTTAAAAAATGTCAATTGTTGTCCACCACCAACACTTGCAGGGTCCCGAAACCCACTTTGACTAAGAGGAGTAGGCTTCAATTTCCCTCCTGGTCCTGAAATCTAAGTCAAATCTTGTGTGGAATCAGAGCATGATTTTTCCATCACCAAATGCACTCCTTTCTCGATTGAGGATTCTGGGGTTTTCTTGATACAAATGATCCAAAGGTCATGCCAATTAGTTCCTAAAATTTTGCGTGAGTGTTGCCAAGCCCAAATAAAAATAATATCCTTTACCTGTTTTTCACCACTGCAATTCTTATTTTGCAGAGCCATTGAGTCAGTGTGACATTAGTGCCCGCAAGATTCTCAAAAGATTTATCATACCCATACCAAAGATGGTTCATCTTTATGGCCACTTTCATACACAGAACAATTTGCACCAAATACTCCACATTCAACCAGACCCATTTGCAAATAGCTTGAAGCAACAGAACCTATTTGTTGAAATCTTTCAGTAGCCATGAAAGTTACACCAAAACCAAACTCATTAACATTGTAAATTTCACAATGGCCCATGGAAGCTGCAGAATCTATAGTTTTAGGGTTATAAATTCATGGTCCTATATGCACTTAAGAAGGACTTGTTACTGTGAAATCCACAGGTCCAGTGATAGCCCCTAGTCTGGCCTCATCACCAACTTTTTTCATGAGAACCAAAAATGCCATCTTTCAACCTACTAGCTTGTGACGAGCTGTCGTTGGTGTACAAAAGAGGCAATTTACCATACATGGAAGAATCTGTATGTGCCATTTTAACCTCATAAGCCTCACAGAAATTTGGTTTTTGACCTGCAAGAGATTACCACAATTGAAAGACTCAATAAGGTTGTTGGACAAGGCTGCAACCATGTACATGTTGTCGCTTTGAACCAACATTACCTTTAAGCTGTAAAAGTTTGAACTGAAGTCAATTTATGTGATATTTGCAGGACAGCAGTGCATAGGACATATTCTAGAAACACCAAATAGCATCAAACACAGAGTATAGAACAAAACCTGTTTCAACCAAACATACCTTCAAAGCAATCTAAAGAGCAAAAGATACAGCTTATGTGTATGCATCACCTCTGCAAATGAACAAGAAAAAGGATTAACTCTGCAATTTAAAATAGGAATCATATCTAAAGCGTAGATAGAGAAGAAAACCAGACAAAAAAAACCACAGCACACCTTAACATTTAGGACAAAGCAAACTAAATTTTGCACTAGGATGGCGCGATACATCTTTTTTTTTTTTTTTGCCAAAAATGTTATCTACCTTCCTTGTGTTGTTGAAGTGATATATCTGCACATGGCACATATAAAGAGAGAGAGAGAAAGAGTAAATTTGGCAAACACTTTTCATATGGATAGAGTACTAATATTTTTTACACTTAAATCATTGCTTTACATAACATTCAATCTCTGTTATTTCAATGACATTTGTTTCAGTTATGAATTATAAATGTGTGATCAAAATAAAGTTTGGTTATCATTGTGATTGATTCACCACCAGTAAATGGAAAAGAAGATAGTTTTTGAATTTATATTCTTTCCAGTGTGTAATTGAAAGGAGAAACAAAATTAAAAGAGGAATTTGAATTTTTTTTTTTACAAGTAAAGAAAATTTATTAAATAAAATAGAATACCTTCCGTACACAAGATGTGTACTTAGATGGCAAAAACATCAAGAAAAGTAACAACAATGAATAAAATAACAAAATATAATAGGAATAAAATTCATTTCCTTTGTATTTGTTTTTCTCCACATAACCAACTTACAAGTGCAAAATTATTTAGGAAGCACTTTTTAACTAAATAAACTTTGATATGCCTATTTTGAATATTGCTTAAGGCCAACATAGACTAATCTAAGTTTTTTGTTAACAATCTATGAGAACCAGCCCAGATATACATAACATGAATAATCTTACTCTATGTATGGATATGCAAGCAAGTCTTCTAACCAGTCGGTGTAGATCCATATATTCTTCTAATAGGAACCTCATTCAGTTTCCCACCTTCAAGAATTGAATAGTCCAATTAGAGAAGAAAATTAACAAATGATGTACAATCCTACACAAACAAACACGTCCTTCAAAAGCACCCCATAGTTTATTTTTAAAACACATAATTCCCATGAAGTTTTGAATGTAACACTTAACCACTTGTAGTATTGTTTTATATGTGGATTTAAATAGTGAGTTGCTCATGTGATGACATGTGTCCATATTTAGAGTTGCATTTTCACATAGAACCATGCCACAAAGTATTACACAATTAACAAATTACACATAAAACAATACCACGAGGGGGTTAAGTGTTTACATTTAAAACTTTCAGGGAGGTTTCGTGTTTTACAGAAAAACCATGGAAGCTGCAGAATCTATAGTCTTGGGCTTACAAACCCATTGTCCTGTATGCATTTGAGAAGGACATGTTACTGTGAAATCCATAGGTCCAATGATAGCTACTATTCTGGTCTCATCACCAACTTTTTTCATTAGAATTTAAAATGCCATCTTTCAACCTACTAATAATAAGGCTTGCTATTTCAGTGACACAATGAACAAATGGAGCTTTTCCTAGACTAAAAGTCAAGTAAAAAAAAAAAAATTGAGGTATTGCATGCCATCAAGAAACTAAATGTGGTGTACACTATTTCAATACAAATTCTATATATGTCAGTCCAAAAGTGAGAGAAGGGAAGGGGGGGGGGGGTGAAGGAAACACTTAGAAAAAACCAAAAGGCAATCAAGACAATGTTGCAGCTTCCATGCCTAGTACCATAAAATTGGCAAGGACCCCATAAGGTGACATGGTCAAAGGAAAAATTATGCTTAAGAGTGAAAAGGCCCTAACATCCAGGAGGATAAACATGCCAACTCATGATGAATTACCTTTGGATCTAATGTTTCAATAATTGCTGATGGCCGCATTTCATCAATAGACAAAGGTTTAATACTTGTATACCTCCCTTCAGTGGGTATTAAACCATCTTCTTTTTCACATATTGAACCTTGTGGTGACTGCAGTAACTTTACATTTTTCTCAAATGGATTTAGAGCTAAAGTGTTTTCTGTTTCACCACACAATTCAATAAATTTGTTCTCAAATTCATCTTCTGGAAATGGTTTGCTAGGATTAGAAGGCATTGCCACATCACGCATTCCAGTCCTTTCCTACTCCTCCTAGAACACCAAATGAGCGACCAAACAATATAAAATGTCAACAGATGTATAAAAAATAGCAAATGGGTGTGACTAAAACAAACCTCTCCAAATTGGTACAAGTGACTGAACCATTTTCACTTCTGAATGGGTTTATGAGAGGGATGAATAATTTTTTAACTGCTGATTAAGAATATCTGCAAAACCCAAATGAGGAAATATTCTAACACTGAGCTATGAAGATAGTACGGAAATATACATTGGGAAGTTAAACAAACCATCTATGGAAGCATCCCCCTCAAGTTCACAAACACTTTGAGGTTTAACACAACAAAAATCCGGATGTGAGGAAGCCTTGAATTCACTAGGAAATTGCCATATCCAACCAACTGGAATTGTCGAAGATATCCAAATTGGTGAACTTAAAGATGCATCAAAATTTGGGTCTGCCTAATGTAAAAAATCACACATCATTAATGATTATAACATTAATTATGAGCATCTGGATTAGAAAAAAATAGGAAAAAATAACCTGGAAATCATTAGCCATGCAAGTCAACTTATCCATATTCTGGTTTTGCATACCAATACGATTAGATTTCCTTGGTGAGAAAGTTTCCAGTAGTGGATTACGAAACTTCATCTTTGATAAATGCATATGGCCCATCCCATACAAGTTATAGACAATCTGACAAAAGGAAAATCTTAGATATTATAAAATGAAATGGGAAGCACATATAGTGGAAATGAATTGACGTGTTCAAACATTCCACAAGAAATGAATCTCAATTCAAGGGTGCACATGTGGGTAACTATGCTAGCATTTCTAAAGATAAAATAACAATATTGTAAGCATATTACAAACCACTAATTCATTTTGGAACTAAAATTTCATTATCATTAGACATCCCCCAAATACAAAGTCCAATTCAATGATTCAAATGTAGGGACGTATTTACCATAAAGGGAATATTTGATTATGGGGTTGTAAGCTTCTATCTAGAACTGCGCCACCTTGAAAAGCAAGTATTACTATTTTAAAAAGCAAGCATACTCACATATCAGCAAAATGAAAATAAATAGATGAATGTACATAAAAATCACCTAATTCTTAATCAAAATTTAGAGGCAAGAAAGAAAGATCAACTAAACATAGGTGATGTTTGTGCAATGTCTACAACAGTAAAATAAGTGATGCATTTGAATGACGAACACTGAACAGATATATTATCCAGAGATCTGTTTTAGCACCTGACTAAGAAGCGTAGATAGTTGGGTGACTAAAACTTCTACAAACAATACTTTTCTTAATCTAACTTGCAAAAGCCATAGTAGATACCAACCAATTTGTTGCAAATTTTGAAAGGAGGGTAGTAACTAATATACATCTCTCAAAATTCAAAACAGAAAAAGAAAAGAAAAGAGACAGAGAGATAGAGAGTAATAACAAGGATCAAATTCTTTTTGAAAGTACTCCAAATCATGCGTAGGAACCATGAAGGATCACATCCTATATGCTTATTGACAAAAATCAACTACAACATAGACCTTAAGTGTACAACTATACCTTTTAAATAAACAACTCTGTAAAGTAAATAAAATGCCATGATAGATTAGGAAAATAAAAACTAGGTTTATCTTACAGCACACAAGATATAATTATTACAATAACTATAAATTCGGAACAAGGGCATTTACCAGCTAATTCACATTCTTCTTCACCTATGTAGCTTCACTCGAAAAGTTTTCATAAACCAGTGTGCCCTTCTTGAGATCACAACATGTCCAATAAGAAGTCCAATTAACAATCCGCAAGCATATCCTATCACTACCGCTTTCCAATTAAATCCTTCTCCAAATGATGATTCATAGCTCAGGGTAGAAATTGGTGTCTCATTATTTTCACATTTCATTAACAATGGAGAACCACACAATTCCAAGTTTCCCTCAAAAGAGGAACTTTGAAATGTCCAAAATTGTCCACCTTGTGGAATAGGACCAATAAGTTGGTTTTGGGAGAGGTTTAAATATGCAAGAAATGTGAGACTTATTAGTTGCGGAGGGATTTTTCCTAGGAACTTATTTTGAGAGAGATCCAAAGATTGGAGCTCAATTAGGTTCCCAAAAGATGATGGGATAGGGCCTGTGAAACTGTTGCTTGATAAGTTGAGTACAATTAATTCCTTGAGATTCCCCATGCTATTTGGAATTTCTCCACAAAATCTGTTGTTAGAGAGATCAATAGCTATGAAGATGGTCAGAATCTTTACCAACTCCATTTCTAATCCCTTATTCATCACAGTTATTGAGTCTTCATAATAACCAGAGTGATCAACCATGTACTCTGGTTTTGAATTAATTTTTCCATGGACCATTAGCATTGCATTCCAAGTTTTGAAGTATTCTGATGGTAACCTGCCAGAGAAATTGTTGTGAGAGAGATCGATAACATGCAACTTGGAAAAGCCAAAATTGGTATGAGAATCCCATATAGGACCCTGGAATCCATTTGCTCGCAAGATAAGAATTTGTAACTCTGGCAAAGACTCCAACCAAAAGGGGAAAATGTCATTCATGTTGTTATTTCCAAGATTCAAGACCTCTAACAGTCTACACTTTACCAATGATCGTGGAATCTTCCCTTCTATTCGGTTGAGACTCAGGTCCAGTGTCCTCAAACTGCTTCCTTCTAAGAATGTATCAGGCAATATTCCTTGAAAGTTGTTGTTTCTCATATTCAATACTGAAAGAGAACTGCTAAAGTTACCTAAACATTGTGGAATCTGACCAATCAAGTGGTTGTTAGACAGATCAAGGACTCGGAGAGAATTTACCTTGCAAATCATTGAAGGGATTCTTCCGGTCAGATTATTGTTTGAGGCAAAAAAATATTGTGTAGACAATGGGGGAATTGGAAGTGATCCTCGCAACTTGTTGGAACGCAAGTCTAAATATTCCATTTTTTTCCAAGGAAGAACTGTTAACGGTTGTTCAAAACCGCCTAAAAGGTTAAAAGACAGATTCAATCTGATCAATGTCTCTTTTCCAACATTCCAGAACCATTTGGGTACTTTGCCTTCAATTTTGTTATTGGAAAGGTCTAGATATTGTAATTCTTTTTGGGCTTTCAAGAAAACTGGAAATTCACGTAAATTGCAAGAAGACAAATCTAGATATTCAATTTTTGGGAGGGTGGAATTGATCTTTCCTTTTGAAATCAACAAATTGTTATTTGAAAGAAGAAGATAATTAATGTTTTTGAGCTCAAAGAAAATGTTTAACTCCATCATGCCTTTTACGCTGATTGAAGAAAGATCTAGAGATTGAAGGTAAGTGAAATTAGCAACTGACCTTGGAATTGGTTCATATAATTTATTTCCGCTCAGAAGCAACTCCACCAATTGAGATGAAGAGATATTTTGGAATTTGAGAGGGCCAATCAATTGATTTTGAGAGAGATCTAGTTCAAACAATGAAGTCATTGTAAACAAAGATGACGGGATGGGCCCCGTGAGTGAGTTAAAGGCCAAGTTAAGGTAGAACAAATGGGGTAATCTACTTATTTCAAATGGGATTGGGCCTACCAAATGGTTTTTTGAGATATCTATTGTTTTGAGTTTAGTGAGGTTTGTTAGTGAAATTGGGAAGCTGCCATTAAAACTGTTATTCTCAAGATTTAAATTTTCTAGTTGTGTAAGGTTTGCTAGGGAAGACGGTATTTCCCCATGAAAAAAGTTATTTCTAAGATCCAGAGAATTGAGCTTTGCAAGGTTTCCCCATGTAGATGGAAGTTGACCATGGAAATTGTTTGATGGCAGGAAAAGAGAAGTAAGCTGAGATAGATTCCGAATAAAATGGGGGATTACCCCTAACAAATTTGTTGAACTGAGAGCCAAATAATTCAAGGACCTTAGGTTTCCGATTGAATTGGGTAATTCCCCAGAAAAGTTTGACCAAGAAAGATCCAACCAAATCAAGGACTCAAGGTTTCCGATTGAGTTTGGCATTTTCCCAAAAAAGTTTGTCCAAGAAAGATCCAAATATTCTAAGGATTTTAGGTTGCCAATTGAATTGGGTAATTCCCCAGAAAAATTTGTTGAGGAAAGATGCAATTGCTTTAGGGAACTACCTGATTGAAATTGTGGGAGAAAACCAGCGAGATCGTAGTTATCTGAGAGATCAATGGCTTGTATCTTGGGCAATAGGAAAATATTTGAGGGAAATTCACCATGCAATCTGCAGAATAACAGAGAAAGAGATGTCAAGGAAGACAAATTTACCAGGGATTGAGGTAGTGACGATGAAATGTTCACTTCGTCTAGATGAAGTTCTCTCAAATATGTCATGTTCTGGACAAGTGCTTCGAGATCAGTTCTTCTGAGAATCAAATCTTTAAAATCATAAGAAGCACCAACAAGGTGTATAATATGATTGTGAGAGAGATCAAGTGAAACCAAATTGGATAGCCATGAAATTTCCGACGGGATTCGGCCGGATAAGAAGGAACGAGAGAGGTTGAGATGGGTCAAACTTAGAAGGTGGCCAAATTGAGATGGGATTGTGGAGGAAGAGAAGTTGTTGAGGGCAAGGTTGAGTTTGTGAAGGTGACGTAAGCTGAAGAGGGTGCTGTTAGAGTTTAGACGCCCATTAAGCCAGCTGTTGGTTAGGTTTAAGCCAACCACGTGACCATTCTCTGGATCGCATGTGACCCCATCCCAGGAACAACAATCACTATCTGCCTTCCAAGACTTCATCTTTGGATAAGAACCATTATAGTAATCATTATACATTCTCTTTTCAACAAACTCTTGCCTTAGTTGCAGCAAAGCAGAGCTCTGATTAGGGAGACAGTGATGCTGAGAGGAAGTATTAGAAGTAGTTTGAGAATGTGAAATGAAGAATAAACAAGAGGCAAGGAATAACGAAAGAAATGGATTCATTTTCCTCATGCTAAACATCTAAACAGCAGAGGAAGTTGATGGAAAATTGAGTGGGAAGTATGGTATGAGCTGATAAAGAAGTTATGATATGAGAGGATATTTATACACAAGAAGGAGCACAGATAATGGGAGTCAAGTGGAAAGGCCTAACGTAATTGGATATTTTACCTTATTTTTTTATTTTTACAGGTTTGAATCAAATTGGATATTTTTTATTTTATTACATGGGTATCAGAATTCTTTGTCCTAATAAGTGGGGTTTTCTTTAAATAACAGATTATTTCACTAAAAAAAAGGGCAGGTAGGACTTATTGGGTTATAATGACTATTAATGGGCTGGAGAAGGATTTGTTATCTTGAAAGCATGGGAGATTGAAAATTGGGACATGCACAATTAAATTACTCAATTGATATACAAATTTCCATACTCTTGTTCTGTATATAATAATTAGTGAGAGAAGCAGAAATTAATGGTCCCTCAAATTCCATGGGAATCAAGCATTATTCTTATATACTCAAAGAATTTTCTAGTCTAATCTTACTAGTACTTAATTTCTTCTCTTAATTGCTACCAAACAATAGAAAATTTGCCATGAAGTTATACAAAAATTCTCTAAGATGTTGGAAGCATTAATTATTACAAAATGTTTACAAAGTCAATGTTGTTATTGAATTGTCAATTTATATGCACCACGTAGAAAAATATTGGAACTAACATGAACAACACCACACAAAAATAATACAACTTTTGGTCATCAATCATAGGAAAAATGAGTAAAATGCTATCTATATCTACAATTTTCAGTGCCTTCATTTTGGCAGACAATATATATATATTGACCATAAAGACCATAAAGACCATATTGACCATAAAGACCATATTGACACCAATTTTCAGTCACAAACTCCTTTTCCTTTATTAGTGGACCAATGGATGGGTTAGAATTTGTCACCTTGAAGTGTAGGAGACGGATCGATAGTTGAGTCATGGGCATTTAAATTGCTAAATTCATGTACCAATTTCAAAATCCTTGTTGGAAAGTAATTACAAGAGAAGTTCTTAAGACATTCTCATATTTCTATGAAAGGATGTAGTCATGAATGTCGTTGTACATATTTGCAACATAGTTTTAGGTTTAATGGTGCAATCATAGATTCTCGAGACAATGCGGTGACATTTTCTTGGTTGTTGAGGGACAAATATCCTCTCAAACAGACCATTTTAGTACTTACTTATCTTTCCCCAATCTCATCGTTTCATCTAAAAGGATTTGAATAGTGAGTGTAGAAAATATAATATTAGAAGTAACGTGAACAACACTACATAAAATAAAATAAGACTGTTTTGAGTCATCAGTCATAGAAAAATGAGTCAATTTTCCTATCATCAATTTTCAGTGCCTTAATCCTGACATACAATATATTGACTATAAAATCGTATTGACTAGCTTTAATTTCCACAAACTCCTTTTGACAAAAGTTTTGAGGATGTACCTTTGCTTAATTTTCTTGGTAAGTTCTTCCTCTATCAATTTTCATCATCCCTTTTGGCCTTATCCAAACTTCCAATGAAAACTCCTTTGTTTTGAGTCATCAATCATAGAAAAATGAGTCAATTTTCCTATCATCAATTTTCAGTGCCTTAATCATGACATACAATATATTGACTATAAAATCGTATTGACTAGCTTTAATTTCCACAAAGTCCTTTTGACAAAAGTTTGAGGATGTACCTTTGCTTAATTTTCTTGGTAAGTTCTTCCTCTATCAATTTTCATCATCCCTTTTGGCCTTATCCAAACTTCCAATGAAAACTCCTTTATATATCTTTAGGAGATTCTTCTGATAGCCTAATTGGTGCATTTTGTTGGCCAGAAGAGGGGCATTATATTTTAAGGGGCCCTTTTTTTTTTTTTTTCATTAGAGGGCCTTAGTTGATCGTCTTAAGAAAGAGCCAGCTCTGATTCTTGTCAGCAAGTAATTACAAATTTACAACCTAATCAAAAGAATATTGTTGTATTTGCAACATAGGTTTAGTTCCAATGGTCCAAAATCATAAAAACTTGAGACAATGTAGAATTTGTAATGACGTTAAGGTGCTACAATGCTTGTGAGAGATAGTAGGTCCATTTTTTTTTACCACCATTTCTAATCGAATTGTAGTAAAAATTTAAGGTACCTATAGGCTATAGCAATTTATGTCATAAGATAACTCATTCTGTTATGACTCATTTATGAACTAAAATGCAATTTACACCCTTAAAGTTTGGGTAATTTTGATTTTGTCCCCTAAAATTTTAGGAAAAATTACATTTTAAACCCTATAGTTTAAGGAGTGTAACAAATTAAACCCTATAGTTTCAAAAGTAATAAATTAAACCCAAAAGTTTCAAAAAGTAACAAATTAAACTCCATAGTTTCAAAAGTAACAAATTAAACCTTGATGTTTCAAAAAGTAACAAATTAAACCCTTATTTTACTTATATGAGTTGAGGTTTAAGTTGTTACTTTTTGAAACTTTAATATTTAATTTGTTACTTTTTAAACCTCAAGGTTTAATTTGTTACTTTTTGAAACTTCGGGGTTTAATTTGCTACTTCGTAAACTATAGGGTAACACCCCCTAAACTATATGGTTTAAAATGTAATTTTCCCAAAATTTTATTTACATCCCTAACGTTTGGTCTTGATAGATTTTGCTAGCAATATAGGTTATTTTTTCCTCTCTCTCATATATCTTAAAATCATTCCTAATTTAATAATATTTTTTTAATGTGTTGATCAGTACTAAATTCTAAATGCCCTTTATTTGGACCAAAAATGAGTCTATCAGACGAGTTGTCAGCAGAAAATAACAATACAGAGAAAGCACGGGTTATATATAGCACAGCCACGCAGTGGCAGCTAAGAATGTCACTTATTACTTTCTAAAAACATGAAATGATACAGACTTTTGCCCTAATTGTTACTTGTTAGCTGCTTGGACTTAGGCTATGATTTTAAATTAAAATACTATACATAAACCAAAAAAAGTTCTTACAGTGGCATTCCAATGCCCATGGTTTCATGTCAAATCCACATCTCATATTGGTTTTCTACTAATATAAATTTTTTTTTTGGAGGAACTCTACTTTGTTTGGTATCAACTTTTATTTTTATTTTTATTTTTTTAATAGTTTTTTTAGCTCAATGACTTGCTATATTTTATACAACATTCAACAGATAAACTTTTAACAAAAAAGGTTCACCCTGCTTGATCACCGTGTGATACACGGGCTTATTGAAAAAAATTGTAAAATAAGAAAATATAAATTATGTTATGAAAAAGCTAGGTTGTATTGACTAGCACTTTGGTCATCAATTGGAGATGATAATGTTAGAATAAACATAGCGTAATTAACACTCTGTCCAAATTAAAGTAACTAGTTTTAGTCATTAGTGTGCAAGATGATAATGTTAGAATAAACATAGCGTAATTAACACTGTCCAAATTAAAGTAACTAGTTTTAGTCATTAGTGCGCGAGATGATAATGTTAGAATAAACATAACGTAATTAACACTCTGTCCAAATTAAAGAAACTAGTTATAGTCATGAGTGTTGAAAGATAATATTAAAACCAACGTAAATAACACTGCCTAAAAGATTATGTTAGAACCAACGTGAATAAGGTTTGGTCATTAGTGTTGAAAGATAATATTAAAACCAACGTGAATAACACTGCCTACAAGATAAAAAGTTTGGTCTACCTTGTTTAAAGGGAAAAATATATGTTGTTAGAATTAATTACTATTAAAGTGAGAGTCTAGTTCCACATTGACCAAGTATTCTTGGATTGTGCAATTTATAAGCCATGGGCATCCCTCATCTTTCAACGCATCTTTTGAGATTGAGTTAGACCCATTAAACTTTAATAATTACAATTAGAGCTCATTGTGAGGCATGGGCATAATGTGCTAAACTCACATACTCATTGCCAACATCTTATGCAATATACACTAAGAATATTTAAATTCACATGGCTCTGATCGATGCGAGCAACAATGACAGCTTGAGACAAAATGACGATTTTACTATGAATTAGACAAGGTGCTATAGTCACAGTGAAAATAGTTACTTACTGTTCATTATTCACCTCCATTTGCATCCAAATTGTTGGCTTGATTTGACAATTTTTTGTTATGATTAATTTTTTTTTTTATAACCTTGGTGTCTGGACCAACGTTCCATAGATACGGGCACCACGACTAATCCTAGGAGTACATGCAACACCCTACTAGTACGTGTACCACGATAGACGCAAGGCTTTGCCTTGGATAGGTGGCCCTGAGGAAACTCGAACTAGTGACCATTGGGGAGCACACCCAAGGCCGGACCAATTGAGCTATCCCTCAAGGTTTATCATTCATAACTTTAGAAAAGCCATTAGTGATTATCACAGGGTTTAATTAATTTCCAATTATTGAAGAAATGTACGATATCATTTTTTCCAAGGATCGACATTGGCTTGAATAACACTTCCCCCATAAAAATGGGGTGGAGGTTAAGGTTCTGTTTGTTTCGTTGTAAAATATTTTCCAACGTAAAATGTTTTTAAATGTAAATGATTTCAGAGAAAATGATTTCTTTTCTGATGTTTGGTTCCATTCTTTATAGAATTACCAAGCATGCTAAATTTTTCCCTATGTAGTTCCAAATTGACGAAAAAAATTACAGCAACTTTCGTTATATAATTGTTACTGATTCCGGGGCTATCACCTAGGTTTGTTCAAAGGGAAAATGTTTATACATAATATCTTTTCATTTTGTGAATCAATACGGATAGAGATATTTCTTATGCACAGCTGGTTAGAAAGAAATTCTTGTATTTTACTTATGCGAAAGGAGAGAGTATCACATCCCTGTACTTCAAGAGTATTGAATAAGTACAATAAATTAGAAATTAAATGACGTTTACACTAACTTATTCAATGTGGATTTAAGTACATTTGCAAGTATGAGACTACATATTCAAGAAGGGTAAAATGCATCTACATATTCAAGTTCTTTCAAATTGTGATGTGCTAATGGCAACAAATGCCTAAAGGAATTCTTTTGGCAATGTTGCTCCGTTTGTCCAGCTCCTTCTGCATTTTATGTCAAGGGGTACTTTAAATATGATGATTGGATTGATAAAGTATTATTATTGTTATTTTTTTCTAAACGATTGATAAATTATTATTTATGACGGGTTTATAATGAAACAATTTAGCTAGAGAATAAATTTAGGTCCAAAAGTGAACCCAGATTCCATTTTTTCCCCATCTCATTCTCTCTCTTACAGTTTTATTGAGACAATTAAGACAAAATAACACATCCGGATATGTATGATGGAGAAAAAAAATTAAAAGTAGAATCGGGATCTTCAAGATCCGGATTCACTTTTGGACAAAAAATGAAAAATAGAATCTAGATCTTGAAGATCTGGATTCGCTTTTGGATCTCAAAAAAATTGAAAATAATTAGAATTCAATTTTTTAGAATATCGATTCTTTATATCTCTAAATTTAATTGACCATTAACAATAATTTGCACTTCACTCTAAATTTGACAATTTCTTGTATTTGACTGTTCATCTCTAAACATTTTGAATAAAAAAAATCCAGATTATGGATTATTGGTTTAGACCCCTTGGAGAATAATGCAACAGAATAATAATCAACCCAATAATAAATAAATAAATATATACCACAAATAAATTTACCGAAGCAGTAAAAATTCTTGGTAACACAAAGATTGGTCAATGGAAAACTAAACGAAAACCTTTCCAATGAAAAAACGGAAAATACTTATATCCCGGGACTGGAGGCTCCAGTTAGGGTATTTTTGTCATTTTGAAAAAAATTGTAACTGGTTGTTCAGGTCACCGATTTGACATATATTGACATATAAATTACAATAAATAACACATTTATTACAAAAACACACTTCTAATACAACAATTGACACAAATATACAAATTTTTATCAATTTCTTATTATATTTTACACATAAATTACTAAGCACCGCCGTACAAATTTTTACTAAATTGACACCATTTATACGGATTAACACCAAATTCATAATATTAAACACTTTAAATACTGAAAGTAAGAGTAATTACGGATCATGATATATATTTACAATTTTTATCATAAAAGTACTAGTATTTACACAACAAATACTGAATATCACATCAGCCGTCATAACTACTAAAATTTGATTCTATTTTACGAAAAATAAGACAAATTCCTTTTTTTAACACCATTATTGCAATTATAAACAAAACAATTACAAAATGATAGAGAAATTACAATTCCTGAGAGAAATATATATTTTTTATCACTAAGAGTACTAAGATTTACACAATAATTACTAAATATGACCTAAGCCATCATAATTGCCAAAATTGATTTCATTTTACAAGAAATTAGACAAATTACGGTTTTTATCACCTATATTTCAGTTTTAGATATATATTTTACAGGATCTGAGAATGATTACAGTTTCAAAGACATGTTTACAATTGTTATTACCCAAATACCAACATTTACAAATAAGTTACTGACAATCACCCAAGCTGTCATAACCGTCAAAATTTAATTCCATTTTATAAGAAATGAGACAAATTATTTTTTCTATCACCATTATTGCAATTATAAACAAAAAAAATTACAAAATGATAGACAAATTACAATTATTGAGAGAAATATATATTTTTTATCACAAGAGTACTAGGATTTACACAATAATTACTAAATATGACCCAAGCTATCATAGTCGCCAAAATTGATTCCATTTTACAATAAATGAGACAAATTACGGTTTTTATCACCTATATTTCATTTTTAGATATACATTTTACAATTGTTATCACTCAAATACCAATATCTACAAACAAGTTATTGACAATCACCCAAGCCGTCATAGCCGTCAAAATTTGATTCCATTTTACAGGAAATGAGATCGATTACTTTTTTTTATTAAAATTATTGCCATTGTAGAGACAATTATTACAAAACGATAGACCAATTACAATTACTAAGACAAATATATAGTTTTTATCACCACAAATACTAATATTGACACAAAAGCTACTAAAGAACCCAAGCCGTTATAGCTGCCAAAATTTGATTCTATTTTACAAGAAATGAGACATATTCTTTTTTTTTTTTTTAATCACCAATATTGCACTTTTGAACACATGTGTTACAAGACGTGAGAGTAGTATCAATTACTGAGACATAATTACAATTCTTATCACCCAAGTCCCAAAATCTATGAATAAGTTACTAACAATCACTTAAGCTGTCATAGCCTGCAAAAATTTGATTTTATTTTACAAGAAGCTAGTTGCAAATCCGTGCGATTCACAGAAAAACTACTAGTATGATATTATATATATAAACTAAAAATCACTCAAAAAAAGAATTTTGGAATTCAAATGAATATCTCTATAGATTTTGCTACGTTATTTATTTATTTATTACAGTCTTCCTATTATATTTTGATAGGTCAAGTCTATAAACGGAGTTATAGTCTTAATAATATTTCTTGATAGGCCATAATTATTTATTTATTTATTTAAATCAGTTTTTCATTTTCCATTTAGCAAACAAAAGGTGGATTGATAGATAGTAAAGTTTTATTTAAAGTCTAGTCACATTAAAATATCAAATTACACCTAAAAGTGGATTAATAGATTTTAAAAAATAGAATTTTAGTTATACTCTAGTATCAATGATGGTCGCACTAATAATAGATATTAAAAAATAGAGTTTTAGTTATATTTTAGTATCAATGGTGGCATTAATAGATAAAATTAGACAAAAGTTGATTAATATATATAAATAGTAGAGTTTTAGTTAAACACAATAATAATAACTATATTACTTATCATATGATTTTTTATTTTTGTTTCGGTAAAAGATATACCATATGATTTTATTTATTTTTGGTTGAGTAAAATGTCATATGATTTAAAACAAAGTAAATAGTAATCGTGTTTGTGTGAGAGAAAGAAGCGAGTTGGGTTAGGAAAATAGATTTAAGTAAGGGTTAGAATAAAATGACATGTAAAATTGTGAGAGCTGAAAAGTTGATGCGTCAATTACTGTGACATAATTACAATTCTTATCACCCAAGTCCCAAAATCTATAAATAGGTTACTAACAATCACTCAAGTCGTCATAGCCTTCCAAAATTTGATTTCATTTTACAAGAAATGAGACCTAATGAGACCAATTACTTGTTTTATCACCATTATTGTCTATGGAAAATTTGTGACCGATCATATTTTTGCTTCATTAAATAGTGATCGATTGTTATTTTTGGGTAAATGTGCATTTGATTTAGAGACTAAGGTGATTGATCGTATATTTGATAATGAAAATTTCGATCGATTGTTGTTTGTGACCGATCGTGTTCTCACTTCATTAAAAAAGTGATCGGTCATTGTTTCTGAATAGATGTTAACATGATTAATCGTATATTTGGTAATGAAAATCGGGATTGATCGATGTTGGAAAATTATGACTGATCGTATGTTTGCTTCATTAAAATAGTGATCGATTAAAGTTCTGGGTAAATTATAAAACGCTTACAATATTTGACATCTTAGTTACTAAAAGTAAATTATAATGATAATAATAATAATAATAATAATGATAAGAAGAAGAAGAAGAAGAACAATTCTAATGATAGTAATGATTTTAATATGAACAAAAATAATTATAATACTAACTAATAATAATCAAAATCAAAATCAAAATAACTACAACAATAGTAATAATAATTACAAAATAATAATATGAATAAATATTTCCTTAATAACAATAATTATAATAAAAACAACAACAACAACAATAATTATAACCGCGTAATGATGATCATTAAACTTGTTCTTTACAATAGACTTTTTTGTCTAAAATTTTTCCCGAATCACTTCAACAACACTCTAATGGAAAAAAATTCATTCCCTATTTTCATTGGTTGTTTTAATTTGAGTCCTACTCTCTTTGTTTTCATGAATATTTTATTTGTTTTTTATTTTTGACTGGAAATGAAATAGAAAGTATGATTGCATAACAAGCACTTTGTTTAGAGACGGTTGGTAAATATTTGTAAAGTTTTTGTATTTGGATACGTGAATAAACATCTCTAACCATTTATAATATTTTCTTTATTTAGAAATTGATGCCACTATTTTATTTATTTACCAAATACTACTACTTTCTAAATTTAAAGAAAAAGAAAATTTGTATGAATATCATATATTTGTGTCTTACTTATTGGTATATCAAATCAAATATCAACCTCGAAAATCATTCAGTATATAGAATAAAAAAAAACTTCCAAATTTTTTATTAATTTAACCTTATTAAATTATATTTTATTAAAATGATTAATTGCTGATTTTTTATATTTCCAATAATTTTGGAGGACATTACTCGATTTTGAAAGTATTAAGAACATCAAAATCCCCAACTTTGGCATAAGTTTAAATTTCAATGATTTTAATTATTCGATGAAATCAAATATATAGTGTTTTCACCCAATTGGTATTACCAATCCCTATTAGATGTCCTAATTACATATGATTTCCATCCAATTGAGTTAAAACCTTACAAGGTTGGAAACCCCTAATTTTCATAATAAACCTAATACATAGTTTTTTGTTAAATCCATTCACTCTGGCTGAATTATTACCGAAACTTGAAGTTTAAATATTTAATTGGGTTTATTAATTACATTTTTTATCAATCAATTTAATGGATGGATAGTCAAAATACAAAACACCCCCTTTTAGGCATAAAACCTTAATTCTTAATATGCAAGATTTCTAATAATTTGTTAACCGGTTACTATTTTAATCAATTGTTGGTTTAAATCTTCAACTTGAGCCCTCGATTTCATGATTTGTTGATTAATTGTAATAAAATATAAGTTTAACATAGAAATCCCTAAATCATGCCTTAAAGCCAAAGCCCACATTTAATCCATTCTCCATTTCCAACCTAAGTAGTAGTATTTTAGAGAAATTGACCCCAAAAGGGGAAGAGGGTCGACTCGACTCGTTTTGACATAACACGATTAACCCATATAAGTAAATACATGTTTTATCAAATATGCATTTGAATTTTAAAAATAAAAATTAGTAATTAAATTAATAATAGAGACTTACATCTATGTTTTTAGTAAACTTATCATAACTTCCCATAATTTTCAAACTATTAAAAATTGTGATTCATCTAGAAATTCCACTATACCATTATTTTGTGTAAAATCTATTTGTGTCATTTTAATCAATTTATGTTTTTTGATGTTTTTTATATATAAAATTAATGCAAACTTAGATGACTAATATTTGTTTGTGTTTAATTTCCTTTTTTCTTATTTAGTTTATTTCTTGTCTTCAAACTCATTATATGAATCTTGGGCCAACAGAGGTAAATCTATGTCTCTCTAATAAAAGTTCTTTCTACATTTACTTTGTTGTTTTATTTTCATTTCTTCTTGATTTATTTTTTTTGCTAACCTTCTTTTTGAAATTTTCGATTTCATTGTATTTTTAATTTGACTCCTAATCTCTTCCGGGCGGCCGCCCCCCAGAATATAAAATAGCCCCTAGACAATATGTGATTGTTTTAGCCTTTAGGTTCTGGACAAACTTCGATTGATCAACATTAAATACATGATCGGTCGTTAATATTATGTTCTTCATAAATTCTGGGAAAATTGTGACCGATCGTGTTATTGCTTCATTAAAATAGTGATCGATCATAATTTTTGTGTAAATGTGCATTTGATTGAGAAATTAATGTGATCGATCTCATATTTAGTAATGAAAATTACGATCGGTCACGTTCCATCTGGGAATATTGAGATCTTTCCACATGTTTTTTCTTCATTTAAATTGCAATTGCTCGTTTTTTCTCGGTAAATTTGAACAATTTTGGTAAATGAGGACTGATCATTTAATGTTATTTTAAATATGCGAAGTTTACTAACTGCAATTAACCTGTAAGTTGTAAAAAACACTTAGTCCGACATTTTTGTTCACCAAGTAACTAGATTTATCAAACCAAAGTAGTAATCAACGATGTTTTCTTAATATTTTTTGGTAATGAATAATCTTCATTAAGAAAAATCTTTATGATTGCATAAAGCATGCATTGAAAGAGTTACAATGATCATGCGAAAGACGAACTCTATTACCATGGCCCCAGTCAAAACCCCACTTGCTGAAATATGAATTCACGGTATTTACAACTTAATTTGACATTGTCTAAGGTTGTGATTAACAATATTACGCAATTCTATAAAACTGGAAATTTAACTTGCACAATGATGTCGGGACTAAGTTGCTTCTCCCCGAAGTTGTATTATTATTGAGTTGCGCACCATTTTGCACAATTCATGTGCTTTAGGGCAAGGCTTTTGATGCGCTTGAAGGCAAGGCTTGTTTTGCCGTCATGTGTGGATAAGTACCTAAAAGTAGGCAACAAACTCAAGTTATATGTTTTCCAAGGATGTGGAAAAATGGTTAGACATCTACTTATGGGTGTGTGTGTTGGAAAACTTTAACGTTTTAAAATTGGCAAAAGAAATTCGTAAATCTGCCCTTAAATCTGTAGGTGGTGGAATTAGTGAGACTAAGAACATAAGTATGGATGAAGTGCAAGCTGGTTTACGAATTATTTTGAAGGAAAAAATATTTTTTATTGTTTTGGATGATGTCTGGAATGAGGATCGTAACAAATGGATTGGCCTGAAAAATTGGTTAATGGAAAGTGCTAAAGGAAGTAAAATTGTTGTCACTACATGTAGTCACAAAGTTGCCTCAGTGATGGCTCCTAGACCCATCCACGACATAGAAGGTCTTCCCGAGGATCATTGTTTGTCCTTATTATTAAAATGGGCATTTAGTGAAGGAGAGGAGAAACAATATCCAAAACTAGTAGAAATTGGAAAACAAATCGTGAAAAAATGTAAAGGTGTTCCTTTGGCAGTGAGGACTTTAGGGAGCTTACTTTATTCTAAAATTGATGAGCATGATTGGATCTCTATAAGGGATAATGAGATATGGAAACTAGAGCAAA
>BKZX01030771.1:0-12592 GCA_014362285.1 Fagus crenata | reverse complement strand
AAGAAAGTGGAAGAAAATGTGTTTGAGAATGAGAGAGTAACTAGCTAGCTAGAACTATATGACACACAATGAAGGGTAGAAAACAAGAATGGCTTAATTGGATGAGAAAAAAACCTAAACCATAGGTGAATATTTATAGAGAAAATCATGAGCCTAAAGTACTACACTTACTCACACCTGATTAATCAGCCATTAAGGGCCATTGTGATTAAGATCAGTTGAAGCCATCAGTTTTTTTTTTATTTATTTAATAGATAAATACAATAGGACTTGAACTTCAAGTTCAAGCATTGCTACATTACTAGTACACACCATAAACCACGCATTGATTTTAGGGCAAATTGCACTTTTCCCCCTTTATGTATCATGTAATTTCAATTCCCCCTTTTATCTATTAAGTTGAACAATGTCCCCCTTTATCTTTTGAAACTGAGCAACTTACTCCTAACGTCTATTTTTCTGTTAAATACTAACAGGACCTCTACAAATTATCTAAAATACCCTTATATTAACCCACTTAACCCAACCTCAATCCAAACTGGTATTTGATTAACAAAATAACCCGATAATATCTGAATCTCACGATTAAACCTAAACATTAAAATATCACGCTTTCTCCCCTCTCACTTTCACGCACAAACTGCTGCCTCCGCATATTGTGAACAAGTTAGCATTTTGGGTTTACTAGATACCAAGTTGTTTACCCGTCTAGCTTTGTTATGATCTTCAGTGTTTCAGGGTTACTCATGGTTCAATTCCATCTTGATGAGTCATATTTACACTCTCTACACCATTTTGTGCAATATTTTAATGGGGTTGATAGTTTCTCTTCTATATTACTTTCTCTCTACTACCTACTAGGTACCCCATAAAATGTGTGCTTAGTTGTTGGTGGATTTTGTTGCAGTTGCTGTTTCGTGAGGATGCCACGGTTGATGATCTTATAGATGTCATTGAGGGAAACCGTAAATACATGAAGTGTATATATGTTTACAACAAGATAGATGTTATCGGTATTGATGATGTTGACCACTTAGCTCGGCAACCTAATTCTGTTGTTCTTAGTTGCAATCTGAAGGTAAGTTTTATATTTATTATATTTGCCGACTTCAATTGTGGAATTTAATATTTGAAACTTGGAGTAATCCATCTCAGTTCTGAAGATTTTTGACACCAAACAGAGATGGTTCAGTGGTTTAATGCATTTTCTGAAGGTAGGTTTGATTCTCTCACGGCACACCCACATTTTTTCCGGTGTGCTGTGAGAGATCGTGGCCGATGAGAGCAGCGTGTGCGTGAGAGTGAGAAGGGAGAGGAGAGCGTGATATTTTTGTGGGTTATTTTGTTAATCAAATACAAGATTGGATTGAGGTTGGGTTAAATGGGTTAATATAAGAGTATTTTAGATAATTTGTAGAGGTTCTGTTAGTATTTAACAGAAAAATAGACATTAGGGGTAAGTTGCTCAATTTCAAAAGATAAAGGGGGACATTACTCAATTTAACAGATAAAAGGGGGAATTGAAATTACCTGATACATAAAGGGGGAAAAATGCAATTTGCCCTTGATTTTATGTGAAAAGATACCAAATCTCAAACACTTTCGGAAAGTTTTAGAATTGATTTCCTTTTGGTATTTAGTATTTTCATATTACCAAAAAGTACTATATAGTATATACTATATAGAGTAAAGAAAAAAATTTCAGATCCAGTATGATACATTATCCAATACTTTCGACGAGTTACCATTCTTTGGAGCAAGAATGGCCGGTACACTTCCCAATTGTGCCAATCACTATCATCCACATTGATTTGACAGGTATCCTACGTGTCAGTTATGTTCCGCAAGAAATGGGATGGAAGCATATGAGTTTACTTTGATAGAGTCATAATTCATAGTGTAATTTATTTATGGAATTACTAAAATATTATCCATAAATAGCATCAAAAAATATTATCCATAAATTTTAAATTTTAAATGAATAAATTAGATTTTATTACATCATGAATAATTTAAATACATATCAAAATGATCATAATAAATGTGTGCTTAAATATTAATGATATAAAAAAAATCTTAGAACATAATTATGACATTAAGGTCAATTGATGGAAAAAGAAAAGATTTTTTTTTTTTTTTTTGAGTAGACATGTCAAAATCCTACAGTCAAAAAGTGATATTTTTATACTGGAAAGTTGGTATGAGCAAGAAAGAAAAATATATTAAGGTTCATTGAAATTTGAAATTCATAACTCAATTGGAAATATTATTCATACATATTTTATTTTGTGAGTTCCAATTAACTTAATTGATGAAATTTGTGTTAAAAAAATTGTTTATAAGCATTTATAAATAAAGATGTAAAAATATTATTTTTATATTTCAACATTGATAAACAATTTTTAACGTACAAATGACATTGGTGAATGAGAGCATTAGCATCCGGTTGTTTAAAATACATAAAAAGCCAAAATAAAGAATCTTGTTCACAAAATAACACAAAATCATCCTCACATCCGGTCATTTATTATTGCTCAAATTTATACACAACGCTACAGTAATCGGTATCTTTACCGACTACTGTTGCACATGTAAACGATTAAATAACTCTTTTTTTATTCTGTCTTTCTCTTTCCTTTCTTTTTTTTTATTTTTTATTTCTGAAACATTTCTCTTCTCTACTCACTGCTTCTCTCCTTCGCCGATCTGGTCTGGTCTCCAGCTTCCACGGGTCAAGCGGTGCCAATCAGGTCTTCAGCTTCCACGGGTCAAGCGGTGCCGATCTGGTCTTCAGCTTCCACAGGTCAAGCGGTGTCGATTTGGTCCGATGGTGTTGTTGTGCTTTGCCATGGCTATTGCAGGTGTTGGGTTTTGCTGATAGATTTCGTGGGTTTGTGGTGGTGGCTGTTGGTTTTTGCTGAAATATTGTGGGTTTGTGGTGGTGCCGTGGTGGCTATTGATTTTTGCTGATAGAATTCATGGGTTTGTGGTAGTGGTTGTTGGGTTTTTCTGATTGATTTGGTGGGTTTGTGGTGGTGGTTGTTGGGTTTTACCGATAGATTTCTTGGGTTTGTGGTGGTGGTGGCTGTTTGGTTTAAGGTGGTATATGAAATAGTGGGTTTTGTGAAGGCCGTGGGTTGTCGGCGTGGGTGTGGGTTGCCGGTGTGGGTGTGATGGTTGCTGGTGAATTTGCTTTGGGATGTATGAGAAAAATGTTAAGAATAAATGATTTTTTTTATAATATTTTAATAAGATATAGTGTAAAATAGATAATAGGATGTGAGGTGTATTGTAAAATTGATATGTAAAATAAATAAAGTGACTTTTTGAGGAGGTATAATAGATAACTTTTACATTTATGGATGTGAATGCTTTGATTGTCTTAAATTTACAGTGCAGTGTTAATTCAAAAATAAACATTTCTTCCTAGAATGCGACATTTATAAAGATTCAAACATCCAAGATAGATTCTAGGCTAACACTTATGTGAAACAAGTGGGTCCCTTTGCACCGAATTCTATCCACAAATTATAAAAGAATTTTCACAAGCCCAGTGGACCCCAGAACCCCAATCACCCAAGATTCTAGACGAATATTCTGAGTCCGGTTAGAGCTAAGACTATCGAGTGGGTCCCAAAGTCAAAGTTGGTTAAGTCGGTTGACGGCGAAACACGGTTATCTCACGGCGTGGTCCGTTTTGACGGCCGACGTTTGTATGGCCACTCGTGGAGCATTAACGTGCTGCCCAAGTTTGTCAAAGTCTTATATTTTCCTTTTTAAAAAAATTTCTCTTTCACATTGATCTTCTTTCCTTTGTTGAACAAGATTTTTTCTTGCTCATTTCCTTGTAATCAAGAAGAATTATTTCTATTTTTCTTTGTTTCTTTTTTTAGTGATGTTAGTTATACCAAAAAGTTTAACCCCTCTTTCTCTATTTTTTTCTTCTTCTAAACTTTCAAACATAGTACTAGTATATATGTTTAAGGTTTTTTTAAAAATGAAAAATAATAATAATAATAACAGTCTATACTCTATAAGCAATATATTTATAACAAACTAAAGTGGTTTGTTGTGACACATAGAACTTCTATGTCATCCACTTCCTAGAACCCTAAGCCCCTCTATTGTGCAAATTTATGCAGCCATTAATGGGGGCAATGACCTATGTTCATATAAATTTTGAAGGCTTTTTTTTTTTTTTTTTTTTTTCACTTTTGGTTGTAGTTTGAAGACATTCCAAAGTTATTTAAAGTGTGTAAAATACTATAAAAGTTTCAACTTTCAAGCCCACAAAAATAGAATGTGATTGTGTTTTTACAAAATTCCGTGAAAAGATAATATTTTTATGAGTATCAAAATTTCAATTAAAGAAGAATCGATTTAATAAGTTATTTTTGGTAGACAATCGGTTTGGTAGTGATTATACTATTATAGTTGTCCGGCATTTTCTTCATGGCCTTTATGTACTATACTTGACCAGAAAACTCAAAATATCAAAATTGCTCAATTTTCTCGGACTAAATTCACTAGATTTTCTACGAGCCATTAATTTAATCGATGCAATGAAGTCATGAAGAACACTTGCCAGAATGTAATTTCCAATATTTTCTGATTAGATCCGAATGCATATACCACTCAAAAAATATTAAAACTTCTATTAATTTTACTATTAAACATGAAAATAAATGTGATTAATGTCATACTAATAATATAATGAATTATTTTTGTAATTATATATTATTTGTTTACTGCAGTCTTTGAATAGAAGAGGGTTTTTTTTTTTTTTTGTTAGAACCAATTAAATAATTATTGTACTTAACGTTGAACACATCTAAGTGAACCCGAATGTTTTTGGGTGTCAACTAACTTCTCTTTCGGACGAAATAATATCGTTTGTGACTGGTAGTTTTTAATGTTTGTTAATTATCCTTGTATCTAGAGCAATCCATATTCCAATCTCAATGCCATTTTGGCCACCCATCTCCATCTCCAATTTGAGTTACTTTTATATGATTTTGTTTGGTACACAAACCTCATCTATTAGAATATTTTAATAGCATTATTTCTTAAAGAAATCATAATAGTTTAGCTTAATGTTTAATTAGTTGACTACAACATTGTGCATGACCATTACTTGTAAGGAGCTCGCAGCTCTCAGGCCCATTGGTGCATAAAAGTTGTGCATAGCTTTCATCATAATTATTGACTTTATAATAGATAAAAATAAATATGACAGTTTGATGCAACATTAATGGTTAAAAAAAATTGTACACAAATCCTTTGTACCATGTACAAGTGAAATTCATGAACATGTCTTGCATAACTAGTTGAAGACAATTTACTTACTTGTACATTCATTTTTCATATGAAAAGTTTTAACCTTTGTGTCAAAAAAAATAAAATATAAAAAAATTTAAAGACAAGTTGGCAGTTGGCACACCTTAGCCAAAAGTATGGTGTTATATGTTCATTAGTGAAGTTGGCTGTCTCGAATGATAATAATTACTTCTTACATCCCTTCTATGAAGTAGATCTCTCACAACATACGTGTCTCACGTACAGATAAAAAAAAAAAAAACCAATTCTAGGAGTAGTCACTCAGTCCCCAATCCTATCCAACCCTTTCGACTGACCATACCAATAGTTTGTGTGAGACCATTTCCTTTAACCAAACCTCTATTTAAGCCCAAAATTCCCAAAAACAAAGTTTTCTTTTCTTTCTTTTTGAGTAAAAGCTAAGCACACCACCTGTGAATAAGATGGAAACCTAGTTTAATTAGATTCCTATATTTTTCTTTTACAAATCGACTAGGCCACAGGCCCACGGGTCGCAAATTTTTGTCAATATCAAAAATGAAAAATTTATAACATGGCTACCAATTGGAATTAGATCACCGTCCAAAAAAAAGGGACCATGGGAAGTAAATCAACCCTGAAAAACATGGGCTACTCGACCAGTGTCCAAAATCTTTGCATCTGATTGATAATTTGCTACCCAGAATGTCATCAACGTGGCCCATTATTTGGAAGGTGGCATCGGCATTGCATGTGTTGTGGGAACCAAGCACTAAAGTTGATTGTGCCATAACGGCAGTCATGCATGGTGGAGCTTTATTTCGGTTGCCGTGTCCCGAAAATTGCAACAGCTTGACTGCAATGGAAGGAAACTATTATGGCGTTTTCTGTCATTTTGCTCCATGCTAAAGCCTAATTAAAGGGTCTTTTTTTTTTGGGTACATATTATCAATAAAACTTTAACCACGATTAGTCGTGAAACAAGCCGTGTACTTAAAATCCCAAGTTCCCAACTGTTCAAGCTGTCATATAGTTGTTACTCGTTAACTCATTGATCACACGAAAGATCTTTGAAAAAACCATTGTCTAATGTACCTTGTCTAATGTACCTATCGGAATAGAAGTCTTGCATAATGGAAAAACAAATAACTAAATATAATATAATATAATTAGGCATAATCATATAGTTTTAAATTGTTGAATTAAGTGATATCTATCTATATTATATTGAACCCTCAATTGGAATCTCAACTAGGCCAAAGCCTAAGTGACCAAGCCTCTGTTGGGCGACATAGTTCATATTAAGGAGATCGCCATGGTTGATTGTCGGAGCTTGTCGATCGACAAACCATGAGTCCGATATGTGATCGATAGTTATCAAGTTAGACCAATAATTATCTCTCTTCTCCCAATTTAGACTCCATTAGTGGTGATGGAGCAGTTGTGTATAGTGGTCTACAGGTCAAACACCCTATATATTAGTCAATTGATATTTCCCAATATTTTAGAGGTTTTAAATCTCTCCTACTCTAACTGTCGAATCCTCAAAAACGAAAACGACATTAACCCCAATCATAAATCTTTTCTTGCCTAACCTCCATTTACCCTGTCCGGCCCATGAAAGCTAATTCATCATGCGCACTATATAAGATCCAATGAGCATGCTGGCTGCTGCTAGCTTCTAGCTAAGAGAGAACACAATTAACCCACAAAATCTTTCAGGCCTAACCTCCACCTATCCAGCCCGCCCATCAAAGCTAAATTATTGCCTTCTTTCCCCCATCAATTTTCCAATAACCAAGTGCTCTACGACTATATCTCCGCCCAAAGAAAAAGAAAAACTGAAAAGCAATCACAAATTAGAAAAATAAATAAATAGCATTATATATAAGCAGTGGCCAGCCAAACCAAAACAGAAACAACAAAAACAGTTCCAAAACAAAGAAAAAACCAAGAAGGTCTTTTTTTTTTTTTTTTTTTTTTGTGTCAAAGAAAAAAACAAAGTTGTTAGAAATTGTAAAATTTGAAAGAAAAAAGCCCAAAAAAAAAGAAGAGCATTATTGAAAATAACACCACCTCCAAAGGCAACGCCAACAAAAAGGCTTTTTCTACTTTGATTTCCCCCACACTATCTTTCTCTCCCCCACAAAGAGAATGAGACTTTTCCCTCCCCTGTTCCTCTACCACCGAACACAACCGCCCCCAATCTCTCTCTGTTAACATACGCACCCTCACCCTCACCTTCTTAACCTGCGCACCCCACCACATCTTCACCTTTATAAAACCTAGGGTTTTCGTTCCCTTCTTTTCTCTCTCTTTATATATCAAACTTGGAGGACCATTTCTATTCCGATTTCAAAATCGAAGAAGAAGAAGAAGGTTCTAGGGATCGAGTTAGGGTTAGGGTTTTTGAGAGATGTGGTATGCTTCAGGCATTGATGAATCTACTCTCTCTGTGCTGGAAGCCATTTGGCCAGCACGGTGGTGAGAATCTTGATCCAATCGGTGTGATCGGAAACACCAATTATGGTGGTGGAGGAAGAGAAGGTAAAGATGGATTGCTTTGGTACCGCGATATCGGAAAGTATGCCACCGGAGATTTCTCCTTGGCCGTCGTCCAAGCCAACCTCTCCCTCGAGGACCAATTCCAGATCGAGTCGGGTCCTTTCGGTACCTTCATCGGCGTATACGACGGCCACGGTGGCCCTGAAGCCGCTCGCTACGTCTGCGATAACTTGTTCAGGCATTTCCAAGGTTCGTGGTTTCGAAACCCTTCAATTTATAGGGTTTTTGGTTCTTGAGGTTTTCAATTCGCCACGTCTTAATCCAATATATATGTGATTACGAAAGCGAGAGAAGAATTTTAATTTTCTGTGATTTCGTGATTTAAAATTTTGTTTAATTTGTGTGATCAATTTGCTTTTTCCGTGAGCGTTTGAAAAAAGTTGTTGTTGTTGTTGTTTGTTTGTTTGTTTTTTTTTTTTTATTGGGCCTTTGCGAAATGCGAAATACAGTTGAAAGAGAGCGCTATAGAAATGTGCGGTACTGTTTGGTTTGATTAGCTATTTAAACTCTACAGCCCTGTTTGTTTAATTTCTTATGTTGGCTATCTTAGGCTTTGTGTTTATGCAGCGATAGTAGCCGAGGCGGGGGGAGTTGTGACTGCTGATGCCATCCAGAGAGCTTTTCGCCAAACGGAGGATGGGTTTACTGCTCGCGTGGCGGAGTTATGGAGTACTCAACCCGATTTTGCAACAGTTGGGGCATGCTGTCTGGTCGGAGTTATATTTCAGCGGACTCTATTCGTGGCAAACCTAGGAGATTGCCGTGTCGTGTTGGGGACGAAAGTTGGCAATACTGGTGGAATTGCTGCGATGCAGTTATCGACAGAACACAATGCAAACTTCGAGGCTGTAAGGCAGGAGCTTAAGGACTTACACCCTAATGATCCTCAAATTGTTGTCCCTAAGCATGGCATTTGGAGAGTAAAAGGCATTATTCAGGTTATTTTGGATTGTGTAATATCCATTTAGAAACTTGTTGTATTAGAGTGTGCATGAGAGTGGTAATTGTTTTTGTTTCATCACGGTTGCTTGTAATTTCCAGTGTATCTTATGGTTTATAGAATTTAGTTTTAGTTGTGCTGACAATTCCAGAAAAGTTCTTTGATTTTGATACTGCATTGGTATCAAAATTTTCATAATGGATGGAATTGCTAGGCATATTTATGTATGGCTTTTGCTAATGATAAAAGTTTAGAAAAAAGAAAAGTTTGTCATACATGAAAGAAATTTTGAGTAACCGTGTTCATAGTTTTGTATCAAATTTTGTGAGATATATTTCTTGGAAACAATTGTGTATTTTTTATTTTTTTGCAAGGAAGTTCTAGCAACTATTCTAGTTTGTATAATTTGACCTTGATCAGAGTTCAAGTGATGTCTTGTCACTGACTTTAGAATTGTACTTGATGCAGGTTTCTAGATCCATTGGCGACGTATATATGAAAGATGCACGGTATAACAGGGAACCAATCAAAGAAAAATTCAGACTTCCTGAACCAATGGACATGCCGATCATGAGTGCTACCCCAACTATTATGTCTCATCATCTCCAACCAAATGATTCTTTCCTTATATTTGCATCCGATGGTCTATGGGAACACTTGAGTAATGAAAAAGCTGTGGATATTGTTCACAGTAATCCACGAGCAGTAAGATTTTGTCCTGTGTAATCTAATATTTTTGCTTCATTCTGTATTGTTTGCTAGTTTGATTGTTGAGATTGGGATTTACTTAATCAAGCTAGATGTCTATTGGAAATATCATGATCACATGCACTCATGATATATGTGCCAATATTCTTTTTGGTTGACAAAATTTGGATTTTATTTTACACTCTGATTGATTGCAATTTCATATGCCTGTTCATATGTGATTTTGTAGCTTTCCATTGACTATGATTTCTGGATAACCGGGTTCATAATTGTTCTACCTTTAACTACATTTCTTGCTACACTCACCATGCTCTTAACATATGTGAGTGTATGACTGTTTAGACCATTACAATATTCGTCTTGGTTTACAAAGCTTCTTGTGAATAACTCAAATCATTGATGATTAAGCGGATTTGTTCTGCTGTTATGTAGCCCTTCGTTTTTATGTATCTCTCTACTTCTTGAAAGTGAAAATGCAATTTTAGCTAGCTTCTGATTAGCATTGCCATTAGAGCCTATGGGTTTATAGGTGAAGGTTTTGCTAGGCTTTAATACCTGTTAATATTAACCATTGAAATGCTGCACTCTGAGGCTACTGAATTTTACATTTTTAGAAACAGAATCCCAAATCCTATATATTCACATCCATGATGCAGTAAAAGGGTTTGATTCACTTCAACTCATTTGCTTATGTTTATTTTTATCTATAATATGAGATTGTTGTGATAATTATGCTTTTCTTGAATCCTATGGGGCTCACCAGCTTCTTAAATGCAGGGAAGTGCCAAAAGGCTTGTCAAGGCTGCCCTACAAGAAGCAGCAAGAAAACGAGAAATGAGATATTCAGATCTTCGTAAAATTGACAAGAAGGTTCGACGCCATTTTCATGATGATATAACTGTTATTGTTTTGTTCTTAAACCACGACCTTATATCCAAAGGCATGGTGCTAGACCCCCCACTCTCAATCCGAAGTTCTCGTGATCACTGTTGATTTATGAAAGCAAAAGCTTATGTCTGCTGAGCTGACAAGGCCGCAGGAAATGCTATGATGCTTGTGGCTTGAAAGCATCATCATCAGCGCCGTTGCACTTCTTGGATAATTATACTGAGATTACTTGTCTGACGAGGCTTAAATTTGTATAATGTTGTGAGAAATTACTTTGATTACTACACTGATATAGTTTTATTTAAATGCATGTTGTTCTTTGTCTTCCAATCACGCAAAGCATTTTTAAAGCAGTATTAGTTTGTCTATTTGTATTATTAACATTCTTTTAACGTATATAGGATCATCATCACCCATCAGCGCTGTGACTCTGCTGATTCCAATATGTGACATCAGCCCTAGATGGGTTTTTTATTTAGTAATTTTTAGTCACTTGGACAAGTTTTAGGGAATTAATGTCACGTAGTTGGCCTTTTTTCTATCTTTCTTTTTTTAAGTTGAGTTATACAATGGGGCACTCCCTTTCTCGCTCAAATATTTCAATACGGCTAAAGGTAAAAATATAATTGTAGTTGAGACTTGAGAGTAGTCGGGCGACTTAAAATAAAGTAGTAGTTGAGAATTGCAACGTGGTTTTTGAATTTAATTAACTTACCAAAATTGATCGAAGCTGTAGTGAGCAGGAGGTGAAAGAGGAGCAACTGTGGGGTGTTAATCTTCCATGAAGGTTTAGATCTTGAGTGATCTCAAAGATTTTAAATTTGACACAGAAAATGGTAAGCTTGATTATATTTCTACGGAATTAGGATTCCCTCGAGATTTTATCTTTTTTAAAATAATTTTACTGGTAATCATGGATATTATAATAAAGAAATAGTTTACCTTCAACTCACTACGTGACAAGTAAATAAACCATCCACGTATTTTTTTAGTCACATAACATTTTTAATAAGTTATGTGACTTTTTAAAATACACATGTAGATAGTCTATTTGCTTGTCATGTAATGGATTGAAAGAATATTCCTCCAAACCGAGTTGGAGGAAAACTATGTCCTTAAAATGATAATAGTAATAACAAATCCATAACTATATGGAGCTACTTACCCCCGCGGCACCAAAGAATTTTCCCAACTATATTACATTTTCAACAGTGTCAGCCCAATGAGCTCAACTCAACATGTAATACTCTGTAAAAACAGGTGCTCCAGCCCAAATATAATCACAACACACAGGCCACAGCCTAAGTGTAAAAATGAAAAAAAGCCCAAATGTAGTTCTGTAACTATTCAAAAAATCAGGGGTATTTTTCAAAATACAGTATTAACAATTTCACGTTCACTCCAATGGACTGAGAGACTCTCCAAACGGTGACCTAAGCTCAATTTCCCCGACTGTCCTCGACGGACGATCAATTTCCTCACATACCTCGCCTTTTTTCATTTTCAGATTATATTTATGTCAAAGACTAACAACCACTATTACAATTCTCCATTTGCATAATTTATAAGATTTCATCTAATTTATCTCAGAGTCATGGCTCTGAGAAGGAGCTCAATTCTAATCCTGGCGTTGAATCTACTCGTCGTAATTCTTCAATCCGAATCGGCACCGCAAGCTTTTCGGAGAGACCCTGGACACTCTCAGTGGCACCACGGTGCCTTCCACGACGTCAGAGATAGCATCCGATCCGATGTACGACGCATGCTCCATACTCGCGCTGAGGTACTCCTTTTTCTTCTTCATCATCGCTACCGCGTCTTTGATTTTGGCTTCGATTTTAGGGTTTTTAGAGCAAATTAAGCCAATTATTGGTTATATTGTGCGATTTTGAGTGGAGGATTTGTTTTTCTCTTGTGTAATAGTGAGGAAATTTTGTGTACGGATTTGAATTTTCATACAGTTACTCAGAAATTTAATTGAATTATTCAATTACTGTTAATCGGTGTTGTAAACTACGAGCTCGATCTAACCGCATTACTTGTCTCATTTTTCTGGAAATGTAAACGTTTCTATGTTCCATTTAGTTCTTCACTACATACATATGTATATCTGTGTCTATGTATGTATGTATGTATACATGCGTGTTTATAAGTTTCTATGATCCATTTTGTTCTTCAAATAGATACATGCATCAT
>BKZX01030768.1:0-17042 GCA_014362285.1 Fagus crenata | reverse complement strand
TGGCTGTGATGGTGTCTTTGGGCAAGCCAAATTTTAAACAAAAGCAACATAGCAAGACTAGAAGAACTGACATGTTTGTATTTCGAACAAGTCCCATAACTTGTTCAGTGCTTCTTGTTTATGAGAATGAAGATTTGGATGCCAGGAGCATATTAGTAATTCATTGCTCATATATTTCTATCAAAGAGTTGAATGTTTAGGTGAATAAATGTAATATTTTTCTGTTTATTCTCTAAAACAATTGGCGCCACATGTAATAAATGAAAAATGTTTTCAGATGAAAATGATTTTAGGGAAAATGATTTTTTTTTCCGTGTTTGGTTGCATTTCAGAAAATATTTTACAGTGTTGTGCGAAAGATAGAGCAAAAGGAGCGGGGGGGTGAGGCGTGTGTTTTTGGAAAATGATTTATGAAAAAATTGGGCGTAAACCATTTTTCAAATTTTAACAAAGGATTTTCTGGTTAACGGAAATTATTTTCCGTTTGACCACCATTTTAATAGTGAAACAAACACCCGCAAATGCAAAAATATTTTACAGCGAAACAAACGAAGCCTTAAAAAGCTAATTTGTTTGGGGAAAATACTTCTGTCCCCTTACGGTAAGAAGGTCCTGTGGTATGTGATTTTTGATAAAATGCATATCATTTATGATAAAGGAAAAGTTAAAAAGATATTTTATCATAAATGACATGGTTTTTATCACAAATGAGAAGCCTTTTACCTCAAATTACACCCCACGGAACAGTTCCCAAGGGGACAGCCCCTTTTGTTTGGGCATAAAATGTTCTCCCAAAAATGTTTTCTGAATTTTTGGATATTTGGCCTAGTTGAAAATACTTGTCTAATCGAAAATATTTTTGGTTTGGCAACGAAAAGAATTTAAGCTCTTTTAGAGGCATAAAAAAATTTCCCCCAAGGCTCTCCTATAGTACCAAAAATCAAAAATTATAAAACCAAAATCAGTAATAAGGTGATATTTTTTTTTTTTAGAATAAATTCAAAAAGGATGTCGTGTAAGAACCCATATTTATACCTTCCAATACAAAATTGGCCCATCAGACTATTACAATGAAAGCATAACTCATACCACACCTGATGAAAATCTATTAAATTCTATTCAACAAAGTAATATTAAAAATAAAATAAAAAATGTCGGTGATGCTCCCCTAGTTTTTTTTTTTTTTTCCTCTTTGTTTTGTTAGCCAACCACCATGACTGACCATTTCTCTCATTTGCTGCAAATCCCTTTCTCTCTTTGGTCATGGGGATTTTAGGTGAGCAACAGCCATTCGGTCAAAATTTTTGAAGTAGAATGTGTTTGATATAAAATCAAACTTATTCAAAGTTTTGTTACAAACCTTGAATTTAGAATTGCTAATCTAACTTCGAACTTTAAAAGGATGTGCTTGGTCCGAATTATGCCTTAATGATAAAGGACTTTTTTTTCCGTATGACACCAAACAAAGTATGAAGGATGAAGTAGAATTGTAGATTCAACAAGATAAATACATAGATATTTTGCATTAAATGTTACAAAGTACAAGTACAATAAGAATAACTAATGAACACACTTAGAACAGACTTAAAACACATTTTAGATCATAATGGATCTCTTGCACATGGGTTAAGGAAGTTGAGTTGTAGAGAAAGTCTTTGAAGAATGAACATTCTTATTAATAGTCAAAAAGGTGGTTATTTCTATCAAATAACTACCTATCAATAACTACTTTGAGTGGCTTATTTTTAAGAAAATAATTACTCTTAATAGTTTGGAGATCATAACACATGTCATCCATATCATGGAAGTTATTGGTAGTTACACCCTACCATTAACTTCCTTCATGAAAATTGTAAATAATAACATATGTCAATGGAAATTACAAATAATTTTATTTATATATAAATTACACATATAATATGGCTACCAATTTAATATATTATGGTGGTCAATATTATATATATATATATAACACTATATAATAAAATTATTTTTATGTGTAAATAGAATGTTGAAAGCAAAAATTATGGTAAAGGAATTGAATTGTTTTGTTTGAGAAAATTTGATGTGGTATCTCTTTATTGAAGGGTGTAAATATAAGGTTTTACCCATCATCTTTATTGATTTTTTTCTTTTTTTTTCTTTTTTTACCAAAAATCACTTCTCTTTCCTTGTTAGAACAAAAATCACGGATTCATGGCAAATTGATTTGATTAGTCAGTTGCAAGCTATGGACCCCATCTCATGTGGAATTTTTTTTTTTTTTTTTGCTAATGTGGATTTGAAATTACTTCTATCTAGTCTTTGTCATGTCTAATGAAGAAATTAAAAGGTTGAAATACGGCCCAGGTACAGTTGATCATGGAAATCACTGATCAAAGGGCTAATTTAGCCCAATAACCCATTTTTTAAAGTTATATAGTTAAATAGGATACTTTCAAAGTTATATCAAAAGATAGGGTACTTTTGAAAATCGTCTCTTGAAGAGATGATTTTCATGAATTTTTTATATATTTTTTTTTATTTCAGCACCTTTTTTTTTTTTTTTTTCTTACAGCCTATTTTTACATCTTTTTCCCAAACTTACTTTCCCAAGTCTTCCCAAGTCGTCTTTCAAACTTTCACAAAGACACTTTTGATTTGAAATTTTAGAATATCACCCGAACAAACTTTGTCTTTTGTCTCTCTCTCACTCTCTATCTCCTTAGTCTTGTCTCTCTCTTGCTCACTCCATCACAGACCGCGTCTCTCTCTGGCTCACTCTCCATCTCATACCGCGTCTCTCTCTCGCTCACTCTCCATCTCAGGCCGCTCCATCTCAGGCCACTCTCCATCTCAGGCCGCTTCATCGCCACTGTCACCGGTAAATTCCAAAACTCAAACCCCATTATTACTGGTACCAATTTAGGGTTTATAATTTTTATTTTGGGTCTTTTTAATTCAGTTGTTACTAAAGTTAGGGTTTATCTTTAATTCAGTTGCTCAATATCTTGTTGCTCTCCATGTTTTCTGTAGCTATTACTTATTAGGAGTTAAAAAATTTTATTTCTTTAGTTTTTATTATCGTTATATACTCCTAGCTCAGTCATTGTAGACACTCGTGAAACTGATATTTTTTATAATCATAATTTTTCACATTAATAGTTGAAAAAAAAGATGGTAGATTCATTTTGAAGGAAGACGTAGGGAAACAGGGGAGGGGAAAGAAAGGGAGAGTGAGAGAAATTCATTATTTGTTTGGATAGGAATCTAGTAAGGGAAAGAAAAATGAGGGATTGATTTTTCTCCGGACCCATATTTTTGTTTCAAACGTTTACATAATATTCTATTGTGTCCTGCACATGTCTCTTCCACAATGGGCCAGTACGTATATTTTTATTAAGTAAGAGGTCATTTTCTTCTTATTTCACATATGAAACCTACTATTAAGTGCAAAATACTAAAGAAAATATTGATGTGTGAAAGAGATAATTGACCAATAACTTGAAATAGGCCCCTCTAGATGTTGAAGTCACTCGAAGGAGAGGATCCAATCAAAGCAAATAAAAAATGGCAAAGTTAATATATATATATATATATATGCGGCGGCTTAGTTATTTAAAAGAAGAAAGAGACTTGGGTCATTCCAGAAAGTCTAATATCATTAGGAAAGAGATTAAATTTCTTTAATAGTTTAGACCATTCTAACAAAATATCATTGGCAATAGAAATCCTATGTACGCAGAGAAAGTTGGCAATTCAAATTGTCTCAACAATTTATTGCACATTATTCCTCCTTATTGGAAAAAGGCAAACATAGTTTACTTTATCATGGACCTCCTAAGAAGTTCTACTATTCTTTTACCGCTGCAAGATCTACCACTACAACATATTGTTCATGTTACACAATTTTGATTAAATTATAGTGATTTGTGATCATGCTTAAAGACACAGGCATCACACTTTAACAAACTCTGCCAATCACCCGACTGTGATAGCCTAAAAGACTTTATGGACTTAACCCCATCACTATAGACTCCCTAATCATGTGAAACCACCAAATGTGTGAACCCCATCCATAACTATTCCGTGAATGCTAATTGCTAAGTTCAAAAAAGGGTTCTTTTCAATCTCATGGGTCAGCAAAGAGACTGAATTTCTATTAGTTCTGAACATAAACCGACAAAATGGGCAACGAGGGACAACAACTTTAAGAAAAGAAAAAGCATCTAAGTTTCCAACCTAAAAAGCTTTAGACACGCAAAAGAGCCATGGATTCATATTACAATGTTTAAACTAAAATCAAAATCAGATACAGAAACATTGACTGATTTAAATGGACCTAAATCATGTTGTGCGACAAAAAAGCACTCATCTAAAAGAGTATGCATGCATTTGAGTACAACCACAACAATTACACATTTAGCCCATAGTAGGATAAAAGGGAGCAACAAAATGTTCAGAACAACTACTTTAACCCCCCAAAATTTGAGATCTGCAATACTTAGCCTCAAAGGCATATGCAATGATAGTAAATGCAGTGAAAAGAACTAACTTATGCTGAAGCAGAGAGTGGCGCGAAGATCTGAGCGAAGGCTGGAGCAGAGAAGCGGAGAGAGAGAGAGAACAGCTCGAGTCGTTGATGAGAGCCGGAGCAGAGAACAGCAAAGAGTGTCGCCGGAACAGAGAACAACAGAGAGCGTCGCTAGAGAGAGAGAGTCGTCAATGAGAGCCGGCGCAGAGAACTGAGAGAGAGAGTGTCGCCGGAGAGAGAGAGTCGATGAGAGAGAGACGGGAAAGTATGTTTGGGAAAGTAAGTTTGGGAAAAACATTTTTACAATAAGAAAGCTGTAAAAAATTTGACGTTTTTTTTTTATGTTAAAAAAAATAAAACCACCAAATCGTCTCTTGTAGAGACGATTTTAATTTTTTTTTTTTTTTAATTTTTAAACAGATATTTAAAAGGCGTTAAAATAAAAAATATATATATATATAAAATATTCACGGAAATCGTCTCTTCAAGAGACAATTTTCAAAAGTATCCTACCTTTTGATATAACTTTAAAAGTACCCTATTTGACTATATAACTTTAAAAAAGCGGTTATTGGGCAAGAAAACTCTGATCAAAGTCACCTTAAAAGAAAGCCAAGTTGGACCATTGTAATGCCCAAGCCCAGCATTTTGACTACAACGACAGGAATGGACCCAATAAAGGAATCTTAGACACCGTTCTTCCATCTGGCAGATCATAGTCGTTGGTGTTTTTTTTTTTTTTTTTTTTGGTCTTGTTGACTGGTAAAGCCATACAAGTAAATGGGCTTATCTTGACTGGTTCGAGTCCCTAAAGGAATCATAGTTTTTTTTTTTCCTTTTCTTTTAATCTTTAATTTTTCAGTTTTAGTTGCTTAAAAACAACTCTTTGTAACTTCATTTTTTTTAATAGGTATAGCTGAATTTTTGTCAATTTTCAAAAAATAAGTTTTCATCAAAAACTAATTTTAAGGCATACTATGTTTTAAATGAAGCTGAACTAAACTGCAGGTCGTGTCTCTAAATGTTTGATGAATGGCAAATTCTATTATGTAAACTACATATCGTGTCTCTAAAGGCAAGATGAACGACAAGTTATACTGGGTTGCTTACTTTTTTATCTGGGTGTGTGTATTGTCATGTCTCTTAGGTTTATATATATATATATATATATTAAAGTGAATAAAAATGAAAGTAGACCCCAAAAACTGCTCTAAAAAAGGCCAAAATGAGAAGTGGCATTAATATCTCCATTTATTTCTATATTTATTTCAATAATCAATAAGAAAAAATTATATATTCTTCCGTATTTTGTTTATAGATCAATAAATCGGTTCTAGCTAACACAGATCAATGGCTAAAATGTTGGTTCAGTACCTCCAAAAAAAATTAATTTCTATTACTTGTACCAATGCTTTTGAAAATTAATTCAGTTTAATCATATTTAGAAAAGTTAATAAATACTTCTGAAAGTGTGAATATATAACCACAACATGATTAATCAAGAATAGATTCAGGCTATCGACCTTGAACCATTGTAAGAGTAACATTGTTAACCGAGCATGCTCTTTGTTTGCTTTGAGAGCACAACATGATTCTTAAAAAAGTGTGAATATAGAACCACAACATGATTATGTTAGGAACAAATGGTAGCTATCGACCTTGAACCATTGTAATAGTAACATTGTTAATAGAGCATATGCTTTGGCTAAGTTGAGAGGTCTCTGCTTTTAAGGCAATCTGCCTTTCTATAAATGCTGGCTGCTTCGTAGTATCAATATTAAAACATATCAGAAACTAGCATTAGAGGTTTAAAAAAATAAGGCAATGAAATAAGGATGGCTTACAAGTCCTAAAAGGCTGGGGGACTTCTTATCATCATAAAACCTTGAGTTTCTTTTTCCACTAAGTATCTCTAGTAACAACACGCCAAAGCTAAAGACATCTGATTTCTCAGAAAATTGTCCTTCCATTGCATATTCAGGTGACATATAGCCACTATGTTTCAACAACAAAACACATCCAAAACTTGTCATCTCAAATATCAATATTAGTATCAAATTGAATTGGACAAAACCAAAGGTACTCACTAAGTTCCAACGACCCTATTCGTATTGGCCTGGTCTTCATTACTTCCAAAAATTTTGGTCATACCAAAATCTAATATTTTTGGATTTAGCTCTTTATCCAACAAGATGTTACTTGCCTTTAGATCTCTATGAATAATCCTTAATCTAGAATCTCTGTGCAGGTAGAGTAGACTGATGTCGCTCAATAATAAGCGGTACCTCGTAGTACGTGTAAGGGGTTGTCGATCCTCAGGGAGTTTGTGTTTTCAAAAGACAATATAATTCAATATGCAAGAAGGGTAAAATAAATTTGGTTTATGGAAATTTTGTAAGTAATTTATGTAAAAAGGCACTAAGGTTTCAGGGTGTTTCTCTATACCAGTATGATTCCTTATAATCCCAGTTAAAACTCTTGTTCTAATAACAGTTTACAAGTTGATTATTTTCCTTTTAAAAAGCTCTTGACATGGTTGAACTAATAAAACTCAGGAACACTATATTACCGGAGAAAATAAAGTGGCTAGAGTAATAATTAGAAAGACCTTTCAATTTATAAATCACAATACCTAATTAAAACCATGCAATATTCCTCCTTAATCATAAGAAAAACATGATTGAACTTATAGAAAGTATGGAATAAAACATACATCAATTAGGAATTAATAAATTAACAATCAACTGTAATTTAGCATTAAAAATAAAAGGGACTACAAGTATTCATACTGTTATGCAGAAAACATAGCCCCTAGCCCTAGCAAGAGGCTTAGCCAATCATGGCTAAGAAAAAAGAAAACAAGAGAAAATAATATCTAGAGAGAAAACTAGAGAGAAAACTAGAAAGAAAACTAAAAATAATAATAATGATCCTTGGCGGCTACCACTCTCTAATTGCTATCCACGCTTCTTTCATTTAGGGCTCCATTGGAAAAATAATCTAGTGTGATGCGGGTAAGTGTTGAGGATGTGCAATGCATAGCCTAAGTAAGGCTCCCACGTGAATTTCATTAAAGCTCCTTTGAGTAGTGATCTTGTGTGATGCGAGTACAATAGATAATGTGAGCTTGTGGGCTTTAGTGGCCATGTGGGCCTTTTGGGTTTGTGGGCTTTGTTTTTCTTTTTCTTTTCAAACATTAATTTCCACCTTTTTTCTTCTCTTTTGCTCCTTCCAGCTTGTGATATTTAACTCCAATTTGATCTAGCTTGTGCCTACAATCAAACATAGCCCAAATTAACATATAAGGGATTAAATTGATACACTTAAATGCATAAGTCATGTAATTCAATAAATTGAACAACAAATATAAATTTAAAGTGTAATTAGACATGAAATGCAACACAACCCCAATAAAATCTCTCCAAAATACATGTAAATAAGTCATATTTCATGACTTATCATAGACCTCTCTCAATTCCTTCAATAATGTTGAAATATGTTCTCCAATCTAACAATTTTTGTTTGTGTGGATCTAATGAATTTAAACAAAAAGAAATAAGAGAGAAACTCATAAGAGGAATTGGAAAACTCAATTTCAAGTGAAGTATCACAACAAAGAATGTTGTTCCATTGTCTTGTAATACACCGACAGTATTTCTATGCAGAAAATTTAACAATATAACTTATTTGTATTATAAGAAAGAGCAAAATTAACTAACCGATGAGGAATGCATCCAGACTTTTGTTCGGCATGTATTCATAGATCAACATCTTCTCTTCTCCGTCAACACAGCAGCCAAGGATCCTAACCAGATTTCGATGTTGAAGTTTAGAAATTACCACTAACTCATTCATAAATTCTTCTAACCCTTGTCCAAAGGCTCTAGAAAGTCTTTTTACAGCAATTTCTTGTCCATCTAAGAATTTTCCCTATAAACAAACTTCAAATCATTAACTAGTTATTGAAATTATTAGGCAAGAAATCTCTAGAGGAGCCACAATTACCCTGTATACGAGACCAAATCCACCCTGCCCAAGCTTGTTAGATAGATGGAAGTTGTTGGTTGCAGTTGCCAACTTCTCAAAATTGAATAGAGGCAGCTCCTGGACTTTAACTTGGTTAAGGTTGTCTTCAAGCAGGTTGTCACGAGGAAATGATTGACGTGCTTCCCCTCCGATGAACAATGAGATCCCGGTTGCTTTCTTCTTCCTTGCTAATTTCCACCATAATAATGAGTAATGTAATATACAGCAACATTTCCTAGTCCATTGAGCCAATTTATGTGAGAATATTACCTTTTTGTTTTGCCTTCCACCTCCACAATAAGAAAGTGCAAATGAAACTGAAAATTGTTCCTATGATCACAGTGATTGTGATAATTTTTTCGCATCTCCTAGTTTATCTGTAAATCAAAAAAAAGTATAACACTAATTTAAACAAAACAAACAACTAGACGAGTTTTATTTTTGGGTTGAAGTTGAAAGAAAAAGTAACCAGAAGTGGATAAATGGAAGACATTTTTCACAGGAAACAAAAATAATTCACCAAGTTCTGAGGAGGCCACACGAACATAAAGATCAACTCCAGCTCTAGAGAATTTCTGTGTATCAATTAAGTTTCTATCCCATGACATACAACCAATGCCAGTTTCATATGCATACACTAAACAAGAACAATTCTCCAAACATTGATGTCTGCATTCGTCTTCATTAGCAGATGACCAATCTGCAAAATCTGAAACTTTCATCATATTGAATTTCAAAAACCCATCTAACTATTAGGATATGGTGAATTTAATCATTTAACCAATATTCTAACACTCCCCCTCACGTAAATGGAAGGTAGAGTGGAGTCAGGATTCGAACTTGGGATCACCTGCTCTGATACCAAGAGAAATTACCGATTATCCCAAAAGCTTAAGCTATTAGGATATGGTGAATTTAATCATTTAACTAATATTCTATCTTTTGAGATTAAGTTAGGCCCATTGGACTTTAACATGGTATTAGAGCCACCCCTTAGGTGTTAGACAGATCTCCCCCCTATTATGGTGCACGTGTTTGGTTGGTTCGCCACACGTGATGGGGCATATTAAAGTGAGAGTTTTGTCCCACATTGACCAAGTATTCTTGGGTTATGCAATATATAAGCCACGGGTATCCCTCATCTCTCAAGGCGTCTTTTGAGATTGAGTTAGGCCCATTGAACTTTAACACTTTATTCTTTGGCTCGAACCCCCGGAAGCAGCTCCAAATTGGTGAATTCTGTGGATTACAGCTTCCAAATGCCCTACACTTACCATAAACATCGCACTCATTTTTCAAAGCTGACCATCTGACCTCCCAATCCTTCTTCCCTTCAACCCAATATGTTTGATTTATATTTCCTTGCACATTCAAGACAAAATTTTTAAAGAGAGACAAGTTCGAATAAGTAAAAGTTAGATAAAATGTTCCTTCTTTATCATCTACAAGACTAAATCCGTAATTAAATACAGAATTAATAGCATCTGGTACTCCAATAAAGATCCGACCGTTCCATGGACCACTGTGCCAATATGGGCTACCATCTTTCCAAATGAATATTTCAGGAGGAATAACAGGATGAATTCCAACAGAGAAGCTTCCAATGGATGGATCAGAAGGGCTTTTCCATGATGTCAACTGCACTTTCTTTCCTGTTCTTACATTAGTACTAATTTTCATCTTCGGCAAGAACGTATCTAAAGGAATTTGGAAACTCTCCCATATGGTTCTCCCAGTAGAGTTTTCTTGCAAGACAAGGTTTCCTGAATCTAAAAGTCGTGCACTTGAACTGACAACAGAATTTGTAACATTCGATGACCAAAGAATCTCCTTTTGTTCATCTAATACTACAAGATTTCCATCTTCTGATTTAGTAAGAATCCCAGAGGAACTCTTTAGGGGCTTATTTCTGTTAGCAACCCATATGACAGTGGACACAGAAATATGATCATACGATATACCAACATAGTGATAGGTAGAATTTGGAGGGCTAAAAAATCCCAGTATGAAGTCACTGCTTTTGGAGACTATGGTTTCAGAGTCTTTGATGAAGTTGGTGGCTGTGATGGTGTCTTTGGCCAAGCCAAATTCTAAACAAAAGCAACATAGCAAGACTAGAAGAACTGACATGTTTGTATTTCGAACAAGTCCCATGACTATTCAATGCTTCTTTTTATGAGAATGAAGAGTACGGATGCCAGAAGCAATGAGTAATCCATTGCTTTATTGTTCATACTTTTCTTCGACAGACATTTCTATCAAAAGCTGAATGCTTTTAATGAAAGCAGCCATAGGCGAATAAATGCAATATTTTTCTGTTTATTCTATGAAATTATTGACTCATGTTTCCCACTAAAATCCGCTGGACCTCATGATAATCATGTCCCTTTTTAAAATTAATTTCTGCAATTTAATGAAGAAAAGGTTATTTACTTTTTTTATTTAGGTGTCATGTCTTGTCGACTCCAATACGTTTAGGATAAGGATCCTCTCCATCAGGGCTTGACTAAACATTTTGGGGGCCTCAAGCGAAATCTCAAATTGAGGCCTTCAACCATTCAATACTAAATTAAATTAATATGTATGAAATTTTTTTTGTTAAAATTTCATTATTCTTACTAATTATTGATCAAATTTGCATTTGGCATCTATGGAATTCGTAAGTCTTAGCCAAAAAGAAAGAAGAAGAAGTAATAACATCAGTACTAGAAGTCTCAAACAGTGTGTTATTTTGGGTTACTGCTATTTTATATATTTATTGAATTATATATATACTTAAAATATTTTCTTTGAGGTAGAAAATTATATTATATTATAGCCTTGCTACAAATCTTAATAACTAACCCAATACTTAAAATAATAAAGCTACATACATAATGTTTTCACAAATATTTCACAACAATTTTGATGTATTAAGCTGTGAATGGTATATAATAAAGTGCAGTAAGTGGTGGATCCAGATTAGAACTAATAAAAACCTGTTATAACTCAGCATTATTGTAAAATTGTTGTGAAAATATTGTGTCTATAGCATTGTTCATAATAAAAATAATAATGAAAAAGAAAACATCAAACTCTTAGAATATATTTGAAAGCTTTACTCTAATATATATATATATATATATATATTTTTGAAAGGTGTGGACAAGAATTGGCCATGTGGGTGGGGCTTGGTAAGTGAGAATGCAAAATATCTCTGGAGAGAGATAGAAGATGAAGAAAATGTACAACAAAAGTGGCTTTTAAAGTTGTCAACTCACCTGGGTCTAGCATAGAAAAAGAACCAAAAAAAATAAAAAGAGAGAGAGAGATAGAAGAAGAAGAAGAAAAATGGAGAAGGAGAACCACTGTGGAGCCAAGAAGCTAAGCAGTAATACGAAGTAGATGAAGTGAGTGAAGTGCAACTTGAGAAAGAAATATGTGGGTTCAGTTTTTTTTTTTTTTTTTTTCTTTATCCAAAATCTATTATATAAACTAAAAGCTGAAGCTAAGAGAAAAGTTTTTAGCTTCCCCATAATCTGCCAAATCAGATTTGCTCTTCTCTTATAATCTCATATCATCAATTTCTCTCTCCTCAATTTTATTCTCTCTCTTTCTATCGTCATCATCCACGTTTAATTCCTCCTAGCGTAACTGCTCCCCTTCCCTCTCTTCCTACTTTTTCAACTTCTTCTCTTCCAGTCACAACCCAATAATATCTTCGGATCCTTGAGTTTCCAAACTCTTTCACTCCCTTATCTCTCTTCTTCAATAGCTTAACCTTTCCTATCCTACCTGGCAGTTACATTTTCTCTCTTCTCCAATGAACCGATGTAACAGTTCTCTTGGTGATTACCCCAAATCCCATTGGTCTTTATCTATTTATGTTCTCCCCCTCACTCTACGCTTCCTTCCCCAATTGATGCCGAAATGCTTGGAACTTTTTGTCTTCTTCTTGCAGTTAGTTTTCCCGACCTCTGTTCAACCCAATCAGAGCATAATTTAGTTATTTTGATTTCAGCTTCTCATTCAGGTTTGATTATTTTGTATTATCTGGATCTTTGATTTGTTTCTCCCTCTGCCAATGAGTAAATTTTTGAAAATCTAGAGCAACAACCACAGAAGCAACTCAATACCTTTTTTATTCTTCTTGAGTGAGTTGGAGACATGGATACTGCAAAGGCAATAATAGAGCAGGTCCTCCCCTTTCTCTCTCTATTTGATTTAGTTTACCCCTGTGTGTTTATTTGCTGTTATAGTTTTGGATTTGTTAGGTCTCTCTCTTTTGTCATTTTGTTAGGTCTCTCTTTTGAACCAGAGAGAAAGCAGAGACAATGGATCCTCACTTGGGTTTCCACACCACAAAGATGAGTGATTCTAAGGTTATTTTTTTTTTCTCTCCTTAATTTAAAGATTGGATATTTTAGGTGGGTTTTGTGTGTTTCTATGTGGGTATTTTTGTTTTCATTGGTTCTTGGTTAGATAGACTATTCCTCTATCCCATACAAATGTTACATGATACATGCATGCAAAGTGTTTGATAAAATACTTGACTGTTTTGTTCAGTTTATAACACTGCTGCCCTCACTTCTTTGAACTCCTGTCAGTGCCACCAAATATTCTTCTTCTTTTTTTTTTTCTTTTTTTTTTTTCTTCCCTAATTTGATTTAGAATATTTAAATCTGAATTTAGTGAAACCTTTTTATTGTATTCTTCTTTAACTTTATTGGTCTTTTGAATCTCTTGGAGGAAATTGAGTTGGTTTTTTGGATCTAAAAAGGCTGACCCTTTTTGGTGGGTTTTTATTTTTATTTTTAAATATATTCATTTGTTTCTAAAATTTTCAAAACTTTCTTTATTGCAGGTCATGATAATTGGAAGTTTCCATCCAGGTAATTGTTCAAGAATTAGTTCCATTTACTCGGCTCTAAATATATTAAGCCCTCTGTTTCGTTATTGGTAAATTTTAATGCTTGGAATGGTATGTGTAGAAACAGATGCTATAGATTATTTCAGAGAAATTGTTCTCGCCACAATTGGGTGGAGTTTGTGTTTCATATTTATAATCAGATTGTACGGAGGCTTAGAAGATAATTACAATCGATTGAAGAGTTTGATAACAACTCAACAATAGCAACAGAGTTTCAAATGAAACACAATTTTATACTACTTATCAATGATGATCCTAAGCAACAGCATGAGGACTATTCTTTAAAGGACTCTCCTCCTTTATCTCATCTAATTGTGAGTCTCTATCCTTATCCTTAACAGAATGGCTTAAACTTCATTTTATGCTTGAGGCCCATCCTAGCAATTTATTAGATTTAGCAATACGAATAATTTATTTTTTCTTTAAGTGAATTAAAGTTAAAATTCTATTCTGCAAGTGTTTGGGCTAAATGTGTTTGTGGCTAATTTTGTAATCATAGTCTATACAAAAAGTGGTTGCAGCAATAATGCATGATATGTGTTTGGCAGAATACCTTAAACAACCTATGTTATGTACTTCATTTGAACGAGTGGTAGTTTGGTTTTGAGGAATATTAAAAACATAAGTCAACATTGTCTGTTTTATATTAAAATTTCTAAAATATATAAGCAGGTCAGCTAAATATATATGGCATTGTGTTCGGAAAAACCTAACGCCATTGATCAAGGCTTAGTTGAGTTGGTCAGAAAAACCTAATGGCATTTGATTTAGTTTTCAATGTAAGGGTTACATGAATGAAAATGATTGAGGATAGTGAAATTTAATGTCCAGTTGCATTGATCATATGAAGCAGAGTGGCAATGATCATATAAATTTTACAGTCAGTAAATTTGAAATTCGATAATCAAGAAGAGAGGACTGATAACAAGTTGATATAAATTGTCCCCTAAGATTCTTAGGTGTTATTTCTACAATGTATACTGGTACCTGTTTGGTTATAAGAATTTAATCATTTTGTTTTTGTCTTTTCAATAGGTAAATCATTTCTAAAATTACAAAACTTACCACATAACAAATAATCCCACTTACCAATACCCACTGACAGTCTTCCAAGATTCAGCCACCAAGCATTCTATGTCAAGCATTGTGCTCTATTAGTACATAGTAGTTGAAACCCAGTAAAGAAAAATGTAGGAATAATTTTATCATTGATCTGGTCCTTCATCAACATATAATAAAAAAAGTATGGAAGCAACTTGAAAGAATAATCACCTTTAATTTGATTTTATACTTTTGAGTGTATATATATATATCTTCTTTCCTCTTTCAGCAAGAAAGTACACTAATATGATCATTTTCAATCATATATTTCACACTGCTCATTTGCCTTGAAATTTTACAGGGACAAGTAAGATCAAGAGCCTGGATAACAATATTGGCTCTTTGAAGGTGAAGCTTACAAAAGAACACTTGAAGGAAATATCTGATGCTGTACCAATCAAAGAGGTAGCTGGTGGTAGAAGCTATCAAAATAAGGATCATTTTCTATGGAAGTTTGCTAAAGTGATATGAGCCATGCTCAGTTACAATTCTATTGATGTAGTAATATACCATGTAATGGTGAGTTGCAAGAATTTAACTCAATGGCTTATCTTCTATCATGAAAAGTGAAAATGAAATCCATAAACTTCTGTAATATTCTCATTATGTATGATCCGGTTTGAAAGACCACTAAAGAGGGTACATTAGAGTTGCAAGAACTTCCATCTTCCTTAGTGTTTATTTTTCATCTGTTTTGATTCAACACATGAGTCAATTGTTTAGGCAAAGCTGTAGAACATTGCATATAATTCTTTTTAGTTTCATAGAGCTGTTATGAAACTCTGTTATATTTATCTATTTCAACACACACATAATTCAATAAAATTAGGCTTTCTTTTTTGTTTGGACATGGGGGTAATAGATACTGGAAATACTCTAGGGAGCACTCCCACAACTGTGTCTGCACTCTGCAAAAAAATAAATGAATGAAGATCCATAATGTGAAAGAACATTTATGTTTTTGACTAGGAAATTTATTTTTCTTTTTTGTGTTTGGCTGGAACTGTCTTTCACAACTGGTGTTGGGTGGTTTTTTGTACTTTCTTTGCTGCCAAAAAAAAAAAAGGAACAATCACTAATAAAAGATTTATTATTTTCTATTTGCCTTATAAAAGTTGTGAAATAAATTAGATGATGGGTTTTAGGCTAAATGTGTTTGTGGCTAATTTTTGTAATCGTAGTGTATAAATAAAGTTGTTGCAACAATAATGCATGCTATGTGTTTGTCAGAATGCCTCAAACAGATTATGTTATGTAGTTCATTTGACAAGCTAAAGTGATATTAGCCATGCATAAACCATGGGAGGCTGAAATTTTGAACAATGATTTAGATTGGCTTGGTACAGCACAAGAGTATGTTATGTGGTTCATTTGACAAAATAACTTATATGAGGCATGCATAAACCATTACAGTTTAGTAGTTATTCATTTGATTGGCTAGAATTGCCTTTCACAATTGTTATTGAGTGGTTTTTTGTATGTTCTTTGCTGAAAAAATAAATAAATAAATAAATAAAAATTTTCTAATCAATGATTTATTACTTTCTAAGTGAAAACACATAAAATTTATCTAAAAAATTTATAAATCAAAGAAGAAAAAAAGAAAAGAATCATACACCTTAGTACATTATAGATGTCTCCAAATAGTACATAATAAATCGAAAGGAAAGGAAATATCTTCAGAAATGACTAATGCATATCAATTTTGTTGCTCATACGAGTTAAATAAAATAAATATGTACATCTATTAAAAGTCCTGTCATGAATAAGTTGATTTAATTCTTTATTTTTTCCCTTTTACTGCTATATTATTGATTGCCTAAGATTTACTACATATTTAGCTTTCTTAGTTTTTCATGTCGTTTAAATTATGTGGAATGAAAAAATCTCAGTATATGAGAAATAATAGTTGATTCTCGTATATGAGTTTAGTGATTATCACAAGAGGTTTTTTTAATAGTTCTTATATGACAAAATGAAGATATAGCTTTTATAAAATGCCCAATGAATTTTTCCAAAAATGAGAAATAAGGTTAACTTACATATGAAATAATCAAGATCCATTGCCTGATCTAATCAAAATTATGAATTCTCTAAACTTTTTTTGCATTGTGTTTTTATAAATGTCTAATTATTAAACTAATTACTAAATATATCACTATTAAAAACCTTAGAATAATATAAAATAAAAAAATTCATGTCAAATTATTCCGCGCATCGCGCGGGTCTGCGACTAGTTCCTTTAAACTAAGGCTCCATGGTCATTATGTATCCTTGTTACTATTAAAGTGATTAAAAAAATGTAGACAAAAAGAATGCTTTAAATAAGGCAAACATGAGAAGTGGCATTAATATCTTCATTTATTTCAATAAAGGATGAAAAATAGGTATATCCTTTTGTGTTGATAGATCAACTAACAGGTTCTAGATAACACAGATCAATAATTAAGATGTGGGTCCCGCACCTCCAAAAAACTTAATTTCTATTATTTG
>BKZX01030767.1:0-13362 GCA_014362285.1 Fagus crenata | reverse complement strand
ATATATTTCCCAGTGGAAATGTACTTCGTACAAAAGAAAGTAGGAGCTTGGACAAGAAAATGGATTATACTTAGGAAATTTAGCTTTGTTTGCTTTCTTGTGACAGTTGTAGGTTTTATTGGGTCACTTGAAGGACTTATAACTGCCAAATTAAGCTGAGAAATTACTGTAATTCTAATATGAATGGGAAAATAAATAATTTCTTATGCTTTTCATGATCATATATATAATCCCATTAATGTGGATTGTTGCATGTAGTACAGCACTTTGATTTCACCCTAAATAGTAATGATTTCAGACAAAAACTACAATTATTCAGAATACTAATGTGGATTATTTTTGGTTCTCTAGGCATGTATAGCTTTTAAGCTTTCAATTTTGTTAGGGTGGTCTGGTCTTTATCCCTTCTGATGTACCAAAAATATGTCCTCAAAGACATACTATTGATTTATGTTCTTAAGATATTCAATTTTAAATTGTTGAATGTAAAAGTTAAAAAGAGGCAGAGTCTGTACCTATTGTTTTTCTTTTTCACTTACTAGGTATGTCAATGTACTAGTCCTATTTATCTTATTCCTAATATGGCACGAAGTCTAATATTCCCAAGTTCCCCAACTTGTTAGTTTGAATACAACACTACAACTATCAGTACATAATTGAAAGGCACATATCATCTATATTGCTATCCATCAAGCCTCAATCCTCATGGTGTTATAAAAAATTATACTAGCTTAATCTATTAGTAATAAAGAGTGGCATTTGATTATGATTTCAGGAATGCATCATAATACCCAATTTTCTACATGTCTTTGTAAACTAAATGAGCAGACATAAAGACTTAATGAAAGCTAGTCCAAGTTGTTTATATTAAACAGGAAATGAATCTGGTTAAAAAGATTCACATTAATTTAGCTCTTGTGGTGAGGCTGATCCCCAATTCGGACCAAAAGTGCTTATACTCATATCAGAGAGTAGCCTAACTTCTCGTGTTTATTTAAAGCAAACCAACCATCTAAGGTGACAAACAACCATGCCTTAAGCCCATGCAACCATGAATTTGAGCCTTAATTAAGTCTTGAATTCAAGCAAAAGCCAAAAAGCTACCACCATAACTTCCAATCAGTGGAAATAAGTTTGGAATACGTCAAAAAAAAAAAATCAAGAATTTATTCCTCATAATGGTAGTCTAATGGAGTCGTGGATGTTAGAGATTAATAACCCAAATTTGAAGTGGACTAAGGAGGCTTTTGAAGGCCCTTGTTATGAAAAAAGGGCTACGCATCCTGTTCTTTCTTTTGGGTAAAGGTTACACGGGTGAGATTTTAATGACAGAGGATGTGCAAATTAATGAAGCAAAGAATTGTTGGAAGATCAAATTGACACAATACCAAAACCTTTGGACTTGAAAAATCTAAGAACAAGAGATTTAGAGAACAATTGCTACTATAACATTGGTTAATATGAATTTAATAACACAAGATTTGAAAAGAACTTCGGGGATATTACTTCAGCAAAAAACACTAGTGATGCAGCATGCACATAATTATTTCAAATCAAACAAACTAACAAAAACTCAACTATTCATAAATTTCATCAATAAAAAAAGGAAAATTCTTCAAGTCATTTAAACTAGAAATTGAAATTGAAATACAATTAAAGCCACCTTCATAAGGACTGCTTATAAATCTAAACTAATTAATACTCAATTGTTCTATTAAACTCTCGCAAAATTTTTTCAAGCAGTTGTGAAATACCAACGTCCAGAGCCATGTCCCCATGCAAAATAGTATTCTCTTGAATCAAATTTTTGTTCACCTTGTAGCACAAAGAACAAGTTAGGGAATATGAGGTAGGTTTGGGGTTTGGTGGAATTGATAAAGCAGCATCTGTAGATGAATAAATCTGCTGACTGGCATTGCAAGCTTGTTGGAGTGAGTCGAGCCTTGTCTCTCCCGTACGCCTAGAGTTTTTCTTTCTGGGACGTGGTACTGGTACCTATACATATATAAAAAAAACAAATTCAATAAGTATATATATATATAGATGGTGAGAGAGCTTCAGACATATATAAATTAAGCATTACCTTTTCTTTTCCTTTTCTAGAGCAGCTTCGACTTGATCCTGTATTTGACGGCATCCTAAGTCAAGCAACAAGATATATAAGTTAAAGCTACTTAGTTACAAAGAAAGAAGAAAAACATAGACAGAATTAACTAGAATATAAAACATATATGCACCAATTAATTAAGCTGAGTAGAAGCAGAAAAGGTAGCAGTGAAGAAACAATTAATTAATTTTTAGTTACCTTGCAGCAGCGGGATTTATATTCTCAGTGATCTGCGTGGTGTCTCTCTCAGATTGATCATATGATTCAGTAGTTTGAGCTACTGATTTTCTCTTCAAAGGACGTGATGATGATGGAATTTCAAGTGTTCCAGTACTTCCACCATAATGAACCTGATCACTTTGTGGCACCATAGGCACACCATGACCAATACCTACAGTAGGTGCACAAACAGAGAGTTGTTTCAAAGTTAAAGACGCTTAGAGTTAGAGAGAGACATATTAAATAGATTCGAAAATATGATGAACAACAATAAAAATAAAAAATAAAAACCCTTTACCATTAACTTCCCGAGTTACTCCTTGTTGTGGAGCGAAGGGTGCATAAGCGAGGTGAAGTTCGCTTTGGTGATAAGGGAGGTTTTGGTTGGAATCGGCAATAGGCATTATTGGGGGTGGATTCAATGGCAAAGGACCGACCTGGTTGACAACAGAATTGGAGGCGATCATCTGCTGCACAACTGAGTTGATAGGGCCGGAGTAGTTGTTGTACATGGGATTGAAAGGGCCGAAGGAGTTGTTGTACATGGGATTTCCAAAACAGCCAAAGGCGGAGTTGTCCATTGGAGAGGAAGTGTTGACAGGGCCGAAGGAGTTATTGACAGCGCCGAAGCAGCCAAAGGAGGAGTTGTCCATTGGAGAAGTCGAGTTGACAGGGCCGAAGGAGTTATTGACAGCGCCGAAGCAGCCAAAGGCAGAGTTATCCATTGGAGAAGCAATGTTGACAGGGCCGAAGGAGTTATTGACAGCGCCGAAGCAGCCAAAGGAGGAGTTTTCCATTGGAGAAGCAGTGTTGACAAGGCCGAAGGAGTTATTGACAGCGCCGAAGCAGCCAAAGGCAGAGTTGTCCATTGGAGAAGCAGTGTTGACAGGGCCGAAGGAGTTATTGACAGCACCGAAGCAGCCAAAGGCGGAGTTGTCCACTAGAGAAGCAGTGTTGACAGGGCCGAAGGAGTTATTGACATCGCCGAAGGAGGAGTTTTCCATTGGAGAAGTCGAGTTGATAGTGGCAGAGGCTAAGGAGTTGTTAGCATGGTGGTTCTGATAGAAGTTGTTGTTGGCATGGTGGTTCTAATAGGAGTTGTTGTTAGCACAGTGGTTCTGATCGGAGTTGTCCCAAAGGTTGTCGTAGTTGTCCTGATACTGATCAATCTCTAAGAGTGGAGGACTCATTGTCTGAAGAAGACAACGTTAGGTCTGAATTCTATATTGTAGTACGTATACGTAGTATGTATCACCCACTATTTGAGCTCTGAATTCTATATTTTAGTACGTAGTATCACTCACTATTTATAGTTTTATACCATCAATTCCTATTCAAATTCGTACTTCACACTTGAATACTTTTCCTATAACTAATCGTATATCACACACAAAGGCTTAAAGGCTTAAAGGCTTAATGTAATGAAATACTATTACCCACTATCTCTTCCACGTTATTGGAAGAGAGGAAAATAAATTATTATTATAATTTTTTTAGTCGGTGCCCAATATTAACTCCTTTTTGTATTGCCTTGGCTCTTACGGCAACATTCTAAGATTATTTGACAACATATTAGGTAATCTACTAATCTTCCAAGTAGGCCGACTCAAAGGATTTGGGAATAATGCTACAATTTAACTTTTTTTTTTGTTTTTAGATGTTATTAACTTTTTATATAAATATATATTTTTTCATTCAAATTTTTTTGTAATTACTAATTAAGTTTTTCTATTCAAGGTTTATTAACATCTATTTTTCAATGTAGCATTATATATCAAATTTCACGTTTATGTACCACGTAATATACTTATAGTTTCTGGAATCCGTTCGTATGAATACAAACTCACCTTTATCCATTAATCATGTGATATTCCATAGTTGCAATGTCAAAGTGTTAGCATAAACATGAAAGCAGGAATTATGATATATTGAAGCTATAAAGGATGCTAAGGATGTTACGTATTTTTTTTTTTATTCTATTTGTAGGTCTAATATATAATATATAGTTCTTCCTATAGTACTTCTAGTGAAACTCTATTCACCTTCATTTGTATTTTTTCTTGGTAAGTTTCTTCTTCTATTAACTTTATATATATATATATATATATATATATAAAAATACAAGTAAATATTAAGCTTTTATATTTTGGTTTGTTAACTTCCATATGTTTCATTGAATAATCAATGTTGTATTTATTTTATAATTTGGTATTGAAATATTTAGTTGCTAATTTCGTGTTTGTGAAAAGTACACAAAAATTATGATATATTGAAGCTGTAAAGGATGCTAAGGATGCTACGCATATTTTTTTTTACATGATATATAGACATATAGTTCTTCTTGCGATTGTTTGATAAAAAAAATATATATATTTGTGTCCTTTGATTTATGTATATAACTATTATGTGATGAAATGGTAATTAAGCATTAATGAACATGTATATATCAAAATAAAAAAGTTAACTATACCTACAACACCATTTTATCAACTTCTTAAAAGGTTTCTTTTGATGGTGCTACTAAATATATAAGTAACTTCAGGCTCAAATATTAAACAAGTCTAGTTCAACCATAATAATATGCTAGTGAATATGAGAATCGACTAAAGCAAATATTATATAATATATTTATATGTATAGATGTTTAAAATATGTTTATATATATATTAGAGATTGTATTGTGTAAGTTTGTACACAAGTCCATATATAAGATATCAAATTAATTTGTAACTTAATGTATTATTTATTTGTATTAGGAGCATGATATCAAAGAATAGAACTGCTTACCTTTCTCAACATCATAATTCATACATTATAAACTCTTCTTTATACGAATGTACTGGACTTTGACTTTTATTTTTCTCCATATAGACTTTTCATTTTTGCATATCATCTTTACAAATTTCAGCTATAAATTCAATTTCTCTCAGGTGGCGTTCTAAAAAAAAAAAAAAAAAGGAGTGAGAACATTGTTTTGGAGACCATGGAAGAAGAAGCTGATCAGAACCAAGGCAATACAAAAAAGAGAACTGGTTTGTTTCATTTCACCCTTTCATTAACCCTTCTTTTGTTTTATTTTCAATGATTATTATCATAAAGAGCGTTGAAAGAACAAACAAAGATTCAAGGGCCTCAACTTCTCATTTTTTCTATATATATCATTGCTCCTTAGGATTATCCCAATTATGATCATGAATTGCAAATTTATTCTTTTTTTTTTTTTTTTTTCCAAAGTATTTTTTATGATCCATGCAGTAATAAGAGAATCAGAGCATTATATACGAATGAAAGTCACAAACATCAGGAAATTTCGGTGCATCTACACTACTAATTTTGTCTCATTATTTTCTTTCTTCTGTATAATATTACTTCCCGTATTGAAAAGTATCATTTAACTATTATTCTAACATCTTACATTCTCTATAGAATTATAATATAGAATGCATGAGGTATGTAATTGCATTATTTTCTAGTACTTAGAGGTCCTTAGAGAGCCACATCTCCAAAAGAAGAAGTTAATAAGAGAAATTTTTTAAAGTGTAACACTTAATCCTCTATAATTATATTTTAATTTTACACCCTTAAATACCTGTCAATCTTAATAGTGATATGTCACACATACATATCTTTTTTTTTTTTTTGATAACCTTGGGTGTCCAGGCCAGCGTTCCGAAAATATGCGCACCTCGACTAATCCCAGGGGACACGTAACACCCTACTAGCATGTGCACCATGAGTTCATGATAGGCACAAGACTTTGCCTTGGGTAAATGGCTCTGAGGAGACTCGAACTCATACATATCTTAAACACTAGAAACAAGCTGGGCTTTTCATGTGGGAAATGTTGGGGCTATAGTTAATAAGCATTTCTTTGTGGCATTTTCTTCAGATTACATGGATACACTGCACCACCAGCCCTCATCCATGTCTTCTTCAACTTCATCACATCATGGACTTGGAGATCCTTGGATGCACCTTTGTCATTGTGGGACAAGGGCACCAGTGAAGACATCATGGAAAGGTGGAAGCGTAGGCAGGAGGTTTTGGGCTTGTGAAAGATATGGGGTATTGTGCTAGAGGAACCCTTACAAGTAACAATAACAACAACAACCAAAAAAAAAAAAACAAAAAAATCACAACCTTTTTTGTAATGGTTGACACGTCAAGTTGTGATCAGTTAAATTTCATTTTCAAATGGGTTCACACTTCATACCACATTTACTAGCACTAATCATTACATATGTGCATATCATCTCAACATGCAGTTATTAAAAAGGGTTGTGAAAATTTTTGTGTCCATGCACTTATTAAATCTGAAGATATTCTCCTGACTTAGAATCTGTTTTTTTTTTTTTTTTTATCGTCAATTATTAATTATAGTTATTATTTTTAATATTTTTTTTGGGCTGCAAGATTGATGATACTTGTGGATACTTTGCTTGGGTTGACCCTCCTACATGTGCACGTGGTAGAGAATTGCTGCCTTGGCTTAGAGAGAAGATAGATAGCTTAGAGAAGGAGCTGGCAGCAGCCCGTGCAAGAGAACTAAAAAATTCTCTAACAGGGATTATTACTGTTACGATCATTTTCTTGTTATTTATACCTATCATTACCTATATGGTTATATATTAGTAGATTCTGCCATTTGCAGTTAGAAGCTTCCAGTTAGGCTTGTATTGAATTTATAAATTTATTTTGAATTATGTAAAATAACGATGCCATATATATATATATGATAAGCAATAATCTGTACATGTCATATATATTTGACATGTGATAAGTGTATTGCCTATATATATTTTTATTTAATTATTGAATAAATGAGCTAGTCTCCTCAAATTATTCATAAATAAATGGTTATTTTAATGTACATTACTTGTATACCATACATTTTACTCTTATTACCCGCAAATGCAAAAAATATTGTTGCCACCATGTCCTCGGCTGCTTCTTCTTCTTCTTCAGGTTTCCCTGTAAATTCTGTGTACACCGAAAACCTTCCCCTATTCTTTGACTCTTTGTGCTCCAATGAAAGACTGAAAGGTTTGAATCAATTTCTCCATACACCCACGTATCAAACTTCAAGCCTTATTTTATTATTATTATTATTTTTTGGGTTATGTAGGTACACGTATCTATTATTAATGTTATTGGACTCAAATGTTTGGTTATGTTTTGATATATTAGGTGAGATTATAGACTTATATTTTTAAAAGTTATATAAAAATTGACTATATATATATACAGTGTATTGATATTGACAATTTTGATATATATTAGAAATTAATATTTCATAATATAAGGTTAGATCGATGTTTACCAATATATTAATTTAGATATTGAATTAAATAATAGTATAAATATTACTCCAATTAATCTTAAAATAGAATGTTGAGTAAAGAAAATTAAAATTTAGGTTACATTTTATAAATATTCCATATAACATGGAGTGAATATATGCTTACAAGGCATCCTTTAAAATTATTTATTATGTGTGGGAGGCAAACTCGGCGGGGGAATATTGTGAATGATATTAGTATGAAGTTTAGAGGGTGATGTCATGTGGATTACCTCATGAAAGTTCGTACCTTGCACGTCTCTACCAGCTCACAGCCTAACTCAGCATGATGATATATTATAATGTCGTAACTCTCAGCCTGAAAATTATGTGTACTATGTCCTACCACTTGTCGTGGAGGGCATACCCTTGCCGACTCCATATTTCAATTTTCAAACAATCAAACAAAACACCCTCAAATTATACGAGGTGGGCTCTTGAGCATTAAACCCACTGTTTTGTGAGGTAGCATTAAGCCTGTGCAGAGAGAGAAAATCTGGGCTACAACCCAGTTGTGCAATCAGTAAGAAATGTGGGCCATGAAGCTCAACCCGTGCAGAAAATGAAATGTAGGCTAATGGGTAATGGCCCACATTCTATATAAAGTAATGTGATCCAAGACAACAATAGCTTATGAAAAAAAATATATATATATGATGTTTGTTTGCTTGGTCTTTCATGTCCATAAAAATTGTTTATTTTTTTCTTGTACGATGAAAAGTCATGGCCAAAGACGAAAAAGTAGTACAACGTGCATTACTGTTTTTATGATCCATGCAATAATAAGAGAATCAAAGCATTATATATGAATGAAAGTCACAAATATTAGGAAATTTCGGTGCATCTACACTACTAATTTTGTCTCATTATTTTCTTTCTTGTGTATAATATTACTTCCCGTATTGAAAAGTATCATTTAACTATTATTCTAACATCTTATATTCTCTAGAGAATTATAATATAGAATGCATGAGGTATGTAATTGCATTATTTTCCGGTACTTAGAGAGCGACATCTCCAAAAGAAGAAGTTAATAAGAGAATTTTTTTAAAGTGTAACACTTAATCCTCCATAATTATGTTTTAATTTTATACCCTTAAATACCTGTCAATATTAATAGTGATATGTCACACATACATATCTTTTTTTTCTTTTTTTTTTGGATAACCTTAGGTATTTGGGCCAGCGTTTTGAAGATATGCGCACCACGATTAATCCCAGGAAACACGTAACATCCTACTAGCATGTGTATCACAAGTCCACGATAGACGCATGGTTTTGTCCTGGGTAGGTGGTTTTGAAGGGATTCGAACTCATACATATCTTAAACACTAGAAACAGGTTGGGTTTTTCATGTGAATAAGCATTTCTTGATCAGTTAAATTTAATTTTTAAATAGGTTCACACTTCACACCACATTTACTAGCACTAATCATTACATATGTGCATATCATCTCAACATGCATTATTAAAAAAGGTTGTGAAAATTTTTGTATCTGTGCACTTATTAAATCTGAAGATATTCTCTTGTCTTCTAGTGTTTTGTTGTTGTTGTTGGGTTTTTTTTTTTTTTTTTTTTTCAATTATTAATTATAATTTTTAATATTTTTTTGGCTGCAAGATTGATGATACTTGTGGATACTTTGCTTGGCTTGACCCTCCTACATGTGCACGTGGTAGAGAATTGCTGCCTTGGCTTAGAGAGAAGATAGATAGCTTAGAGAAGGAGGTGGCAGCAGCCCGTGCAAGGGAACGAAAAAATTTTCGAATAGTGATTATTACTGTTACGATCATGTGCTGGTTATATATAGCTATCATGTACTATACGACTATATATTAGTAGCCTAGTAGGTTCTGCTATTTGATATGTTAAGAGGCTTCCAGTTAGGCTTGTATTGAATTTCTAAATTTATTTTGAATTATGTAAAATAAGGATGCTATATATATATGACAAGCAAGAATCTGCGCACATCATATATATTTGACATGTGATAAGTGTATTGCCAATATATATTTTTATTTAATTATTGAATAAGTGAGCTAGTCTTCTCAAATTATTCATAAATAAATGACTATTTTAATGTACATTACTCTTCTGATACCATACATTTTACTTTTGTAACCCGCAAGTGCACAAGGCCTTCACCTCTTCCCCCAACCTTTCTCCTTCTTCATCCCCTCTTTTGCAGTGGCAGACCACTAAATGGTTGGGCTAGTCTAGTCCAACCCAACTTTTTAACTTTTATAAATTTACATCTTATTAAAAATTAAAAAATAAAAAATAAAAAGCTCTGTCCAAATTAAGGTACTAGCTTACCCTTTAAGCGCTCTAACCCAACCCAAATGCTTAAGTACATTGAACCTTGAGTGCATCCTTGCAATTTTTTGAAATTATGTCCGGCAATTAAATCAAAGCAATAAAATGTTAGTAGTAAAAATAAATTAACAGTAAAAAGTAAAAAAAGAGTAAGCCTTTTCTTCATCCTTTCCCTTACCAATCAATTTTATTGCTTTGGTGAGTATGTATATCTCTATTATTTCAGGCAATCTTCTAGAAACTTGACTTTTTCTAAATTGATCATGACGATCTTCTATTCATTTGTACATATATCACCGTACAATGTACATGACCTGTCCAATGGATGTGATAAATAATATTAAAATGCATACCGCGGATGCTAGCAAGATTTCTAGGGCAAGTAGAACGGACGATTGCAAACGTGATGATGGTTTCCGTTACTTGAACCGGTATACGGAGATGGCAGATCGGAGATATGGTAGTTCGTGCCGCGCGTGCATCTCATGGCCGAAGTTGATGACGAGGCGTGGAGGGGCGTGCACTGGTGGATCGGCTCAGTGTTTCTGGTTTTAAGTAGATCGATGGACGATCTATCGTTTTATGGTAGTGGTTGGTTGAACCAGTGACTGGGAATGGAAGATTTGAGATACAGTGGTTCAGCGCTACACGTTGGAGGCGCGTGGGAGAAATGTTAAAGCTTTTAGCCGTGTATGGAGGTGCATGCAAACTCAATTTATGTTCGAAAGAATGGGGTTTTGCCAATCTTGAGGGGAGGGACTGATCTTTATGACTTGTTTTCGGAAAATATGAGATATGTGATAGCAGAGGGGAAAATATGAGATCTGTGATGGCAGACTTTTGTTGTTGCTATTGTGACAAAAAGTGCGGAACAAAATTGATTGGGTGATAGAGTCGTGAAAACATCTCTTTTTTCCATATTTTGGACCTTAGCTCCATGGAACTATATAGTTACTACTCGTTATACAAAAAATGATACAGCTACCAAATCATTTGAGAGTTAAGAAAAAAATAGAAAAGATGCACTTATACATTGTCTTACAAACACATATATTTCATTATTAGCTCAGAAGTCATATACAGGGAAGCACAAGCATGAATAATAATAATATTATTAATTAAAAAAAAAAAAAGAAGGACAAAAAGTTCACATCTCATGGATCAGGTTGCACTATTATTCATCAAATGTATATTACAAGGTGGAGCAATTGCTAGGGCATAGATGCAAGGTAAGCCGGATTGCATTCATGGAGGTCAATGACACACTTGTAAGGAAAATAACAAATTTTTATGGAATGTTTGGAAGACACAGTTGACAGTCCAAGAAAGTTTTTACAAGAAATGCAAAATAATTCCAAACCCACAGAGACTAATGGGTGATCAGTGTATTTATGTGACAGGACTTGATGAAGTGTGAGTCACAAATTGTGCTAGTTAAGTTAAAATTGAAGTTTCTCGTAATAACTTATATAGTCTAGTTGAATCTAATAGACATGCGATATGAGATTTAATTAGCACAATATATAATTATTAAATTCAATCCATATGGTCTGATAGGTATGATAAAGGTAAAGCTAATTTTTTTTTTTTCTTTTAAGTAAGATAAAAGGTAATACTAATTGAGAATACGCTAATGAGAAACTTTTTAACGTTCATTTTTATATGTAAATAGCTTTGATTTGAAATCTATCATGGCTTCTTGGGCTACTTTCCTGGTCGTGTTGGTTAATGTGGGAGCACGTATGTACAGCCAAAATTAGGGCCTAATCCTCAATATAATTTAAATCAAGAATGATTCAATTACATTCATCTAGATGATAAGAGATAGGTGTACTTTCTTTCATTTGAATGATGTCTAGTTAAATCCCAAGGAAGTAGCCTAGTAGTAGGATAAGTCGTACTATGTACTTTAGGAAGTGTAAGTTGCCAGTTTGATACCCCATGATGGTGGATCCCTATAGGATCATCCCAGGGCTATTGGGCTTAATTGGTAGTTACCCAAAGTGTATAAGATGGGGAACTGCACGTGCCCATAAGATTAGTTGGGACAAAACTTTAGATACCCATGTTAAAAAAAAAAAAAATGGTGTTGAATGTTGTTTCATGTACAATCAATTTATGAGAAACCTAATCAGCAAAAAAAAAAAAAAAAAAAAAAAATTTATGAGAAACTTGGTCACCAACTTTTTAACCAAAGCCACAATCCTGTTGCTATTTTCTCCCATACAACCTCTCTTAGAAGAGTGAATTGCACTATGTGTCCATTCCAAGATCTCTTCCTTTTCCTTATCTAATAGCTTTGCTGGCAAAGCATCCTTGTCATTTAGTGCTTTCAACAATCCTTGTTGAACGAAGAAAGTACACATCTTAACACTTCACAAACTGAAATCGTAATTCATATTAAATTTTTATATCTCAAATTTCCCTACCAACGAAATGTTTGTTTCCATTCTCAAAAACTGCAGTAAACAAATAACTATACAACCAAATAGATCTAGTGGCTATTGGAACAATTTGTTGCTTGAACAAAGAACCCAAAAGTAAAACTAATATACCTCTCTTCAATCCAAACAAATAACCCACGGCTATGATACTAGTTTGTTGAGATAACGAAAGTTTTGATACTTATTAATTTGTTTTGAGTGCTTCAAATCATAGTGGAACGTTTATGCAAAATATAAATGGAAAATATAAGAAACAATCACACAAGAAATATAAAAATTAACGTGATTTCATCTTAGGCCTATGTTTACAAACGACATCAACGATATAATGTTTCATTAAGAAAAGAAGGAGATTACGAAAGTGACATACACTCTCTTTATTAGAGATATTATTGTCAATGAGGCTCAAACCTATTGTAGGCCCATGTCCTAGTAGGTTTAGGTTTCTCTTATATATCAACTCTATATTGGGTCCATTGTAGCACAATAATACAATAAAAATATAGTTGTAAAGGGGGTTTACACCATGGAGGTAGGTCCTAATGACCGGAACCACACATGTTAAATATTATGCCTCCACTTATTCTTTTATCTTTTCCAATGGACCTAATGTAGAGTTTATATAATAGAGAAATCTAGACTAATTAGAACAAGATTTGTTTATTTTACAACAACATTTGCCAACAATAGGTTTGGGTCTTATGTACCATAATATCTCCAATACTCAGAAAACCCAAATTAAAATAAATCCAAAGAACTCTCTCTCACTATAGATAACACATAACAAGAATTCCTAATTCTTTAAACTTTTGTGCAAAAGAAGAAAGTTTCCTGTTTATAAAAATCGAATATATATATATATATATATATCTATATATATTTGGAGAAATTAGGCTGGATGAACTTGTCCTACATGGAAAAACAAAAGAGTACAATT
>BKZX01030759.1:0-16684 GCA_014362285.1 Fagus crenata | reverse complement strand
GTTTTCAAAATGGAAGCTGACTGAACAAAAATTCACCAAACCAGTCTAATACAACTGATTAGCCTAATTCAAATATGGTCTTCAAATTTTTGGAAAACAAGACAACATAAAACAAACAACTGAAGAGCTTTTACTTCCATTTTTCCTCATACCTCTCTCATGACAGTAACGAACTTTTCTTCAAAAGATGGCTTTCTAAATTATAGGCATGCTTCCAATTTAAACACTCACCTCAACTAGATGAAGATTTGAAGCACGGCTAAGAAGAACAAAGGCGAACTCCCCAATTTACACAAGAGACATTCCAACCTAGGCATGTGGAATAACCTAAGGCTCCTCTGTCAATAAAATGAATGACCCCGCCATCAAATGTCACCACTAAAATACAGCAACAACTACATCAAAATTCACCTTTACTTTTGCTATGTGAAACATATGGATTGCTTGTCACCACTTTTTTTTTTTTGTTTCAATAAACATCCTTATGTACAAGTCAGAGCAAAATACATTAGTTTTATACATTAGTTTTATAACTAATTACCAGTCAGAGCAAGTGTTCTCCACGTTATGAATGATCCTATTAAGAATGCAACTGATGATCCAGTGACAATCATGAGCTGCAGAACAAGCACAACAAGGGGGTGAGAATTAAGATATTGACCAATTAATCATCAATCAGATAGCAACATTCATAAAGAAAACATTCATCATGATTAATTCTCCCAACTGATTCAATGTTCTGAGCCCTCCACGGAGATTCTTTGGCGCTATTTCAGCAACAAATATTGGCACCTGTTCATTCACCCTGTTAATTTATATATATATATATATATATATATATATATATAGAGAGAGAGAGAGAGAGAGAGAGAGAGAGAGAGAGAGAGAGAGAGAGAGGTATCAAATAATTACCACATAAGAAAAAACTCGAATTCCGTATCCTGTGAATAACCTTCCCATGTCAAGTGAAATAGCTCCCTATATTTTGATAATTAATAAGAAACTTTATTGATTGAAAGAAAAGCTAGTACATAAGGAATATAGTAGACCAACATAGATTAACTACACTCATCAATAAAGGTAATAATAGAAGGGACTGCTTGACTATTAAAGTCATGCAAAACAAACAACAAAAGCAAAAACATAAGAGCAAGTAATTTCAGCAAGCAAAAACATAAGAGTAAGATAAGAACTAACATGTGCTAACAGCACGTATATACCTTAGAGAAATATACAGCAAGCCATCCTACAATACAGAAAACAGCTGAAATAATCATTGCCTGCTTCCATTAAATTTCAAGAAACTTTAGTTCAGTACTTAAAGGTTTAAATCAACATTATAATCATCAATTCTGCCACAAAAGCATCAAAATACTAATGCAACCACAATTCCACAAAAACACTGTGACTTATCCAATATAAATATACACAAAACTCAACCATCAGTAATCTACATAAATGGTTCTTTTTGAAAGCATTAAAAGAGAAAGCAAAAGAAAGAAAATTTATACAAAAAGCATGACATGGTACCAAAAAAATTATATCTTAACAATATTAGAACATTACCACTTATCTTAAATGTTAACTTCACGTCTCAAGAAGCTTGCTAATATAATACTTCAAAACACTTAAACATAGCTTCAAATTTAAAACTTCTAGACTGAGATCAATCAAGAGCACGAGTTCAACAGCAATCATGAGAAAATTTGTACACTGAAATTTATCACTTCCCACCCTTCATCAATCTTTTATCTAAAGCCTAACTCAACAGAAACATTTCAAAGCTATAGCTCAATCTCAAACACCACCACTAATATTCAAATCATAGCAATTCCAGTAAAAACAACAAGGAAAGCATTAAATTAAATGAGCAATTAATGATAAATTTATATTTTTCCTAGGGTTTCTTTTCTCATCAAACAATCATAGATTGAACAGAAAACTAGATTGGAAAAGCAAATAGAGAATTTCGAGAGATAAATCCGAGAGAGAGAGAGAGAGAGAGAGAGAGAGAGAGAGAGATCTGGCGGTGAAGGGTGCTGGCGGCGCGTGGAGGTGCTGGCGCGGTGGTCTGGAGCGTTGGGCTGGCGGAGCTGTGGTCTGGAGCGGTGGGTCTGGCACGGTGGGCTGGCGCGGCGCGAGGGGGTGGTGCCGCAGGGGATGCTGGAATGGGGAGGGTGGTGGCGCGGTTGCTGGCTGGTGGCACTGGGGCTGGGGCTAGGGCTGGTGGCTGGCTGGATGGGGTGAAAGTGGCAGAGAGAGAGAAAGAAAAGGTGAAAGTGACAGAGAAAGAAAGAGAGACAAAAGTTGAAAGTGAAAGAGAGAGAGAGAGAGAGACAAAACGGGTAAATGGTAAAAAGTTGCTTTAATCTTGTATTTACAAAATGTAAAATACAAGATTGCCTAAAATACAGATAGATATCCGGTTAAAAAAGAAAAAATGTCAGTGTGTCAGAACAACAAAGAATTTTCTCTCGAGCAAACACCCCCCCTCCTCTGAGGAAGAAGATCTCCTTCGTCGGAGTACAAAGAAGCAAAAAGGCGACGGATCTTTCCTTCCTCCTCGAACTCTCCGTAGCTATAAGGATTCTTTAGTGAACCCAGAGGGCTTTTGGCAAGATCTGAACATGCAGGACTCCATTCATACAGAGGAAACATCTGAGGTGACCTCAGATTTAGAGGATAACATGGAGGATGATATCCCGGTGATTCTTCTCTCAAAGGCTGAAAAGGAGCGGATTCATGCCCCCTGGCGCTCGGCACTCATTATAAAAGCTTTTGGAAAATCTGTAGGATTTAAATATATGGATTTCAAGACCCGCTCCTTATGGAAGCTCGTGGGTGACATGCAATGTATAGATTTGGGGAATGACTATTTCCTAATCAGATTCAAGCTGGAAGAAGATTATTGGAGAGTGGTGAATGGTGGACCTTGGTTTATAAATCAGCAGTTTCTTACCATTCGTCGCTGGAGTCCTGGTTTTCGTCCCTCGGAAGCAAGGATCTCAACTACAGCTGTCTGGGCTCGCCTCCCCGAACTCCCAATTGAGTTATATGATATGAGCATATTACGCAGAATTGGGAACCAACTGGGACATCTCCTCAAAGTTGACGCTCGAACGATGGACAATGAACGAGGCCGCTTCGCACGCCTCTGCGTCCAAATTGACCTTGAACAACCACTTACATCTAAAGTCCGAATTGGTGATATGATTCAAAAGATTCAATATGAGGGGATTTCAACAATATGCTTTGAATGTGGAAGAGTGGGCCATCGCATAGATTCTTGCCCCTCTAAGTTTGTTCCTGCTACCCTCGCTTCTCCCAAAACACCTGAGACTAACCCTCCATCCAACTCTGATGAGGACTCGAGCAATTACGGCAAATGGATGTTAGTTAATCGTCGGAGAAGTGCTACAAAAAAGACGTTTAAAAAAAACGCAAGCATACTTGCAAATGCTCCGGCAACCGCCTACATCAGCAAGCAAAAAAAATCCAAACAGTCCAAGTCAACCCCACGTGGGTCCCCCCTCGAGTCCCACAAGGGATCAGTGTCCCATTTATCTCCCCATACCCGAGAAGATCAGAGTAATCCCACTAAATCTGACCAACCCTTGTCATCAAATCACCCTTCATCCTCCCAAAACACGCAACCACACCATCACCATTTAGTCTCTATTGACCCTGCCCATTCCGGAATACCCAACACAGCATCACCACTTGCTAACGTAAACAACTCACCAACTACTAGGTCTATACCTGCTCAAGATAATGTCAGTCTCCACACTATTCCACCTTCTGACCATACCTCAAACCACCCTTTGAAAGTCAACCTTTGTCTATCTACTGACAAAGCTCCGGATCCTCCTCTGCTTCCCAATCCAAACAACAGTGACCCACTGATATCAATGGATCTTGATGCTACCGAACTAACCTCATCTATAGAACCTCTTTCTCACTCCCATCAGACCAACACTTGTAATCGAAACCTGCCTGGTCATGGCTCCACCAGCTCAACACTATCGTTTGAACAATCCAACTCCACCGAACAGACATCACAACTCAAACAGGAACCGAAATGCTCCTCAGCCCAGACGTCACCAACATCCACCACCACACCCATCATCACCCATACCTCCACATTATCTTTTACCCCCACAAGCAACTCAGTATCAGGAAAACTGGGCTCTGCTCAGGAGGGGAGTACTGCGTCCCATCGGAAATCATCTAGTGAGATGGCTTCAGGAATGCCCAACCCAGTTTTGGATACAAGTCGAAGCCGAAATGGAACAAGTATTAAGAGCACAAATTCCTCATCTTCCTGTGAATACACAGTTCAGTCGGATAGTAATAAATCTGACCTCCGAACTAGCGATTGTGTCCCCCACAATTATGCTCACTTCCAACGTCTCACCTCTTTGGAGAGAACCCCGAGCAGTGATCCTCGGACTTCCACCGACCAGGAGAATACCGAATGGCATAGAGATAACATCCGAGCCACAAGATGTAGAAGTCCACGCAGCCATGACCACAGTCATATCCTTGGAGAGCACCCTGATTCACATTCCTTTCCTGGTGACGGACAATATCACCATCCTGGTGGAATTACATCAGAGGCTTTGGTCGTTCAAACTGACGGTCGATCTCCTCCCACTAGGAATGCTTCAAGGACCATCTTATCGCGTGGTGATGAACCCACGCGTATTCACAAGTCCTATTCCCAATCCGGATCACCAGAACAGAACCTCCACTAGGAGGAGAGGGTCTTCAGGTCAGTTCTCACCGACATCAACCAATAACTCATTGTCAATGCGGATCCTAGTGTGGAACTGCAGGGGAGCGGGGAACACAAATTTCCGCAGAAACTTTGCTGACCTTATGCGTTCTCACAGACCCTCCATTGCTGTACTAGTGGAAACTCGAATCTCAGGGCAACGTGCTGAAGACATTAGTTCCATGCTGGGCTTTAATAATGTCTGCCGTTCTGAAGCGGTAGGATTCCATGGTGGTATATGGCTCTTCTGGAACTCTGGTGAGATTTCGTTGGATGTACTCATGGTAACTGATCAAGCCATTCATGCTTCAGTTCAGGTGTGTCCCTCCAAACCAACTTGGTTATTGTCAGCAGTCTATGCCAGCCCTTTTCTGGATACACGCTTAAAATTTTGGGATCATTTAGTAAATTTTGCCTCAACCCATAATACACCTTGGGTTGTAGCTGGGGACTTTAACGACATTCTGTCTAGTCACGAAAAATTTAGTTCCACGCCTACCAATACTAGGAGAATAAAAGCCTTCCATCACTGTCTAGATGCTTGTAATCTATTGGACCTGGGGTTTAATGGGCCACGATTTACGTGGACTAATAAAAGAGACCGAGGCCTTGTCATGGAACGACTTGATCGTTTCCTTTGCAATCCTAGCTGGCAAACTCTCTTTGACGAGGCCACTGTTCTCCATCTTCCTAGAGTCCACTCTGATCACACCCCAATCCTTCTTGATACAGAGCCTGTACAACATCGTTTTGGCAACCGCCCCTTCCGTTTTGAGACCATTTGGCTTACGGATCCTTCCTTTCCGAATTTGGTAAATGAGTCGTGGCAAACTTTTCCAAACAATGTAAATCTGGCTCTGGCAGATTTTACTACTCGAGTCTCCTCATGGAATAAACTGGAGTTTGGTAACATCTTTCATCGGAAACGTCGTATCTTGGCTAGAATTAATGGGGTACAAAAAGCTCTAGCCAGACAACCCAGTGACTCTCTGTTTAAACTCGAAAAGGATCTCTCTAGCCAATTCCAAAGTGTCCTGCGTATGGAAGAGGAATTTTGGGCTCTAAAATCTCGGATGGAATGGTCTCTACTGGGTGATCGTAACACATCCTTCTTTCATACTTCTGTTTTATGTCGCCGTCACCGGAATAAAATCTGGTGCCTAAAAGATCCTTTGGGAAACTGGTCTCAATCTTTGACCCAGTTAAAAACTTTGATCCGTGATTATTTTGTTAGCTTATACTCCACTGAGTGTACAACCTCAGATCTTCATAACTCCCCTACACCAAACTGTGTATCCTTTTCTGAAGAGATAAAAGCTACTTTGGGTGCAAATGTATCTAAACAAGAGATTGTTGATGCTTTTAAATCCTTTAAACCTTATAAGGCACCGGGGCCTGATGGTTTTCACCCGATATTCTTTCAAAGATTTTGGCACATCGTAGGTGACTCCATCACTGCATATCTAGAGGAAATCTTTCAAAAAAGAACCATCCCTCAGAAACTCAATGAGACTCTAGTGTGTTTGATTCCAAAAGTGAGTAAGCCAGAACTAATACAACAATTCCGCCCTATTGGACTTTGCAACACAATTTATAAGGCTATCACCAAGGTTTTGGTTAACCGGCTCAAGCCTTTTCTTAGTGATGTTGTGCATCCTCTCCAAGCCAACTTTGTCCCTGGGCGTAAAGCAAGCGATAACGTCATTCTTGTTCAGGAAATTATCCATTCCATGACCTTATCTCGGAGCAAAGTTGGTACCATGGCCATCAAAATCGATTTGGAGAAGGCATATGATCGCCTTGAATGGAACTTCATTCGACGTACTCTCCAACATTTTAACCTTCCCAAATGGTGGATTGACTTGATCATGTCTTGCATATCCTCTTCCCACCTCTCAATTTTGGTTAATGGCGAAAAAACTGACAGGTTTGCTCCCTCCCGTGGTATCCGTCAGGGAGATCCTCTCTCCCCTTATATCTTCATCCTTTGTATGGAGTTTCTTGCTTGGCTTATTCAAAGTGAAGTTACAAATGGTAATTGGAAAGGCATCAAGGTATCTCGGCAAGGTCCCATTTTATCTCATATCTTCTTTGCCGATGACCTAGTCCTATTTGCCAAAGCTACCAAAGCCAATTGCCTTACCATTAACAAGGTCCTTGAGACTTTTTGCCAAAATTCTGGTCAAAAGATCAACATTAGCAAATCTCGAGTCTACATGCCTGCCACATCTAACCCTAACAGTAGAAGTATGGTGGAAAGTATTTTGGGTATCAAAATCTCCAAAGACTTTGGAAAATACCTAGGGGTGCCCATCATTACTGATGCTAGGGACAAGAAAGCTTTTGACTATTTGATTGAAAAAATCCGGGAGAAATTGGCTGGTTGGAAAGCCAAAACCTTATCCATGGCTGGTCGCTGTACTCTCATCAATTCAGTCTCTGCTGCCATGCCCACCCACGTCATGCAATGTTGCCTCCTACCCTCAAAAACATGTGCGGAGCTTGACAGAATCAACCGTAATTTCCTTTGGGGAGACACCTCAACTAAGAAAAAACTTCATCTTATTAAATGGGACTCCATCTCCCGTCCAAAAGATGAAGGAGGACTTGGCATTAAAAGAAGCCGGTGCCGAAATAAAGCTCTTTTGGCCAAACAACTGTGGGCTCTTCGCTTGGGTTCAATAGAAACTTGGGCTGTAACTCTACAGAATAAATACTCCCCTACTCGAAGCAAATCATGTCGCAAATCTATCCCTTGGAAAAGCCTTCAACAGGCTATTCCTATCTGTGATGTAGGTATGGGACACCTTATTCAGAATGGTCATACCATCAAGTTCTAGACTGACAATTGGCAACCTTTGGGTCCTATAAGAAAGCTTATTTCAGGCCCTCTCCTCCAACAGGAAGAATCCCTGCTCCTTCATGAATGTTGGGATCAAAATGGATCCTGGTGTTTTGAAAAACTCTCAATGAATCTTCCTTCTTCCATCATAAATATTATTATGGCAGTTCCCAGGCCTTTTTTCTCTCCTCTTGATGATGGCCTCTGTTGGCAACCAGCTAGTAATGGTTTGTTCAATTCCAGCTCAGCATACAAAATTGCTCTCAACTTGGAACAACCCCCCCCACCAGTAAGCTGTTGGAAATGGATTTGGAAATTAAATACTCTCCCACGCATAATTTTCTTTGTCTGGCAACTATGTCATGAAAGACTTCCCACCAAAGCTCTCCTTTCTCAGAGAAATATCATATCTGATAACCTCTGCCCTCTCTGCCATTTAACCCGGGAATCTTGTCTTCATTTATTCCGAGATTGCCCTTCAATTCTTCCCTTATGGCAGTCTTTGGGTTTTACATTAACATCCAAATTTTTTACGCAATCCCCAATATGCAGGTGGGCAAAATTTTGGTCACAGGAGATAAGCTCCCCGAGCCAACTCCCTCAATTTCAATGGAAAGATTTTTTCCCAGTTCTACTTTGGACAATTTGGTCAGCTCGAAACAAATGGGTCATGGAAAATATCAAGTTTGACATACCTTTGATTCTGCATCGTACCAAAACCGTCACCACGGAGTTACACTTCAACCTCCCTAAAAAAGATTCAAATACCAGTACAGACATCACATTTGTAAACTGGCAACCCCCACCCATAAACATATTCAAACTCAACACAGATGGTTCAGTTGAAGGAAATCAAGGCCCAGCGGGAGCAGCTGGTCTTATCTGTGATCATGCAGGCAGTTGGGTGAAGGGCTTCTCTCGGAAGATCGGAACTACCAACTCTCTTGCAGCAGAACTCTGGGGTTTACGGGATGGCTTAATTCTAGCTCATCAAATACATATTAAAAAGATTATAATTGAGTTAGATGCTAAAGCTGTGATTGAACTTGTTCACCCTGCAATTTTTACATCCATTTCTCATCACCCATATGGGGCCCTTATCTCTGACTGCAGATCTCTAATCCAGAAGTTTGAAGAAGCTCACCTTCAGCACACGTTTCGGGAAGGCAACGCCACAGCTGATTTGTTGGCAAAGGCGGGGAAAAACCTATCATGCCTTTTTGTCTATTTTGATGAACCTCTTCTTTTTGCTGTAAGCCAAGTTTTGGCAGACTGTAGGGGAGTTAAATACCCCCGTTTGATGTAATTTTGTTTCTGTCTTGCTTTAATGAAATTTCCTTTTAACCAAAAAAAAAAAGATAGATATCCGGTTAAGGCTCTGGTTGCGATGGGATGGGGTTTTACCAATCTTGTATTTGTAAAATACAATATTGACATTAATCTTGTATTCACAAAATATAAGATTGATCCAAACTTGTGTTTAGGAAATACAAAATTTATTTTTCAAATTTATTTTAATTGAGAAACATTTAGCAAAATAACATTAAAATATGTATTATTTTACAAAAACGGCCCATGGGTGGTGGGGAAAAAAAAAGAAAAAAAGAAAAGAAAAGAAAAGGTGATGTACGTGGTGGTGGGGAAAAAAAGAAAGAAAAAAAAATAATTAATAATGTAATTATAAAATTTAAGTCTAAAAACTAAAATTATGTATCAAACACAATTTTTTTTTTAAATTATGATTTCAATTGTGAAATCAAAATTATGTACCAAACAAATTTTTTTTTACAATCTTGAATTCAAATCAGGATTAAAATTCTAACTTCAATAAAGTAAAAAGTCACAAAACCAAAACAGAAAACGAAAACACGTACTAAATAAGCCCCAACTGTTTTAAATTGTGAAAGTTGCTTTTGCGTTACTTTGGATCCCCATTTTCAGTCACCTAAACAAAAATTCCTAATTCAATGATATGGATTTTAATTTAATCTAATGAAATGGATAGGAAACAAAGGAGATGAATGTGCTTGAAAGCGAAATTTTAATACTTGATTATTTAAGTTCTTAATTACAGTTTTAATTGGATATGTTTTTTTTTTTTCTTTTTTCTTTTTTCTTTTATACCTATCTAGTACCTTCATCCATCTTAGTAATTATTTATTAAGTTTGATAAACACTGTTTGTTAAACATTGATTGATCTATACAATATTTCATTTACATCTTTACTCTCTGCTTGTAATTTTTTTTGAAAGATAATATATATATACTATATTATAAAACAAAAACTTTTTTTAATTTTTTGTTCATTTCATAATAATTTGACACTTCAGCATTTAAATCCTCACAAATTTCCACCGCATTATTATTTATTTATTTTCTTTTTATTTGTTTATTCTCCTTAAAATTACCTCGATACGATACCTACTGCTATGCCTCCTCCAGTCCTCCATTCTCAAACCTACGGCTTATTTCATTTGTGCATCACAATCCCTTTCCTCTTCTACCTACTCACCACCGAGAGCATCGACGGCATCGACATCACGCTCTTTAGTGTTGGTCGCTGCATCAGCAAACTGCCTCAGAAAGGTAAAATTGTGGTCGACAACAATTCCTTCTCTTTCTCCGTCTCTCTTTGTAACACCAACAATTCAAATTTTTTTTTTTCTTATTTGAATTCACCTTCTCATTCAGAGTAAGCTGAAAATTTGTAGTATTTGTTTTCTTGGTTTTATGAATTTATGATTATTTATTATTGTTGAATGTCATATGTTCGATAGAATTCCTTTTAGACGAGATAGTGATTTTTTATTTATTTGATATTCTCCCCTTCATCCTAATATAAATTTGCATGTTTGAGCCGTATGGTGCACAAATCATTAGTTTCAAAATATGTAAATTTGAATGATTTACTATTTTTTTCTAAAGAACAAGCTGAGTACTTAAATACTATGGTTGTTAAATTTTTCTTGATTTTAAAAAATTTTCTGATTTGAATCTTGCTCCTAAATTTTCCAATTAACCAAATAATTGGGTGCGTACGTGCTAGAAATTCTGGGTTTCTGCATTTTAGGAAGTTTAGGACATATACTTCATTACTTTGTGGCTTTCTAAGTTATTGTATGGTATGTATACCAAACTTGAATCTTTGACTCAGTTCATGGCATAAATGGCAAAGTATCTTGATTTAGTGTTAATGGGATAAAACCTATTAAAATCAAACACTATAATCCTTGATAGTTTCTGCATAGAAGATACTAATTTAATAGCTTTTCCTTTGTGTTAAATTTTACAGTACTATAATTTCTGCATAGCAGATGAATTGAGGAACTTAGAGGTTCATTTTGTATTATAAGGAGCAGTGACAGTCTCTTTCATAACATGAAATCTTCCCTTGCTTCCATTTTATTTTCTAGCCTTAGGTTCCAAAATTCGTATTGGTGGACAGATAAATTTTGTGTATATGACTGACTATCAAATCATTATAGGGTTTATCTTTGCTGCCAATTAGAACTAATGCATTTTTTGCCTAACCATGGGAGCCTAACTATGGAGGGGAGTTACATTCACATGAGACCACTAATAAAGACTCTTATCAAACAAGTGAACAAGACCTTGGGGCTCTTTCATGATTATATTAAACCAATTATAATACAAAATAGATAATATATATTTTATGCTGGACTTTTTATTTACCCTCAATTGAGTTTCTGCCTGAACTGAACCCTTCTGTAGGTAGACTGCTCTATTTAAAGAACCTTGGGATGGCTTGGGAGATTCAATTGCATGTCTGAGACTAATAGTAGTAAGCATGGGACATGTCACCTGTTGAGTATAATTTATATGTGTGTGTATAAATGTTTGACACTGAGCTGTAAAGAAATTTCCTGTCGAGTTTCTTCAGGATTGTGAATTAGTACTTTCTGTCTCCAGGTTAGCTTATGAGGGATTCGATTATATCCTCAATGAACACAATGTACTCTATTATGGAACCTCAATTTGATCAAGTTGGAATCTTTTTATATTCTACCCTGCATGACAAAAAACTCTTTTGCAGCATTCGAGTTATATTATTATCCAATCTAGTTAATGAAGAAGAAATGATGGGTAAATTCCGCCTATCTCAATTATTTTCAAGCCTACAATGTCTGCAAAGTTTCCTTACCAAAAAATGTCTGCAAAGTTTAATTGATCTATCAATTTGGTCTTTGACTTATTTTTTTTATTTTTATTTTTTTCATTTGGTCCCTAAATTTCAGATGGGTCAATGTGGTCCTTCCATTAGGGAGCAAATTGACAGCTTGCACAATCTTTTTCTGATTCGTAATAAAATCCATTGAAACAGAAAGGCAAAACTTGGGATGTATACTAGAATAAAGCCCAGCTTTCACAAAACTTGAAGGGACCAATTAGTAGTATAGCATATTTAAAGGAGTGTAAGGCTATAGTAAGTTAGTAACTCAATATTATTTGGACTTTGAGAATTTCAGGTTGATTTAACTGAAAATCAAATTTCAATTTTAGATCAAAGCAGAAGTCATCAAATTAATTAAAGATGTTTTACATAGCATGTGAAATAGGTCTTAGGTTTCAAAGCACAGGTGGTTTTGGCTCAAAAGAGTCACCATTTCATGTAGAAGCGCCAAACATTAGCACATCTAGAGCATCTTTCATAAAAAACCCAATTTTGCAGGAGCAGCACTGGGAAGTGACCTATTACGGAAATGAGACTTTGGTTGGAAGGCCTTGGTATGAATTACAGTCACCCTTATGGAAGGCTCTAGATTTATTCTGATGAACCTCTTATAAGAGATTTAGATGGGACAAGGTAGCGTTGGTATCTAGACTGTAATTCGGAATTTTTAGTGATTCTAGTTTGTTAAGTTTGTAATATATTGCATTAATACCATTACTAGTAGATTTTTTAATTTTTAAGAGAGGTTTGAATACAGGAGTTTTTGTTGTTAAATAATGTCTTGGTAAAACTAGTCTAGGTTAATCAGTTTCTCCTTGCTCCAGTTGCTGCGTTAATGATTTTGCAGCTATGTTTTCTCTAAAATACACATTTATTTGCATATTTGGATCAATATCTGACCGAATTCATGTCCACAGATTAAGGCACTCCTTGGTGATTATGATGCCATCCATGTTCGTCGTGGTGATAAAATAAAGAACAGGAAGGACAGATTTGGAGTTGAAAGGAGCTTGCATCCCCGTCTAGATAGAGATATACGTCCGAGTTTATCCTCTGCAGAATTAAAAGAACTATTTTTATTGCCTCCAACGAGAGGATGCCTGGAGTTTTTTACCCTCTCTGTCAGGTAAACCCTCCTCCTCCCCGTCTCTGTCTCTCAACTCTCAAGCAAATTAAGATGTTGAAGAGTTTTCACTGAAGAGAATATGTTCTGTTGTAAACGCAAATCCAATCATTTCTGTGCTATTACATGAGAACTTGATGACAGTCCATCGTAGGTAACATTTGAGTGGTAAAGTGGTGGCAGTAGAAATAAATCACAATATTGCATTTGTAGGTGGATGAGATTGACTAGCCTTTCATTACATTTGCACCAATATGATTACTATTTCCTTTTTTTAAGATGAACACCTTTAAAGCTTGTGCACATGTTCTAGAAATCATGTATCATGCACCTTTCATCATAATTTTGTCTTTTGCATTGACACATATATCAACTATATATCTGAGGTTGGCCGCAGAAAATCATGTCCAGTAATTCTACCATTGACAGCATATCTTCAGGATTTGGGTTCAATAATTTAATGGGTTTGGCTAGGACTCACTGTTTTCTGCCATGAGTCGTGTTTTTTTTTTTTTTTCCTGGCATGTTCAGTCAACATTCTTACATGCACCATCAAATGGTACCTTATTGTATTCGTCTGACTTGCAGTTTCCTTACGGTTTCCAGTTTGACAGTGAAATCACTTGGGCACGCATATACATTTTTTCTTCTTAAACCGAATTTTCAGTTTGTTCTTTTTTCTTTATTGTTGTGGGGGAAAACAGAGAGTGAAAAGGGTGGGTGGTCTGCATGTTTTGTTACATTAAGTCTTTCTCGGAAGTTATTTGGCGGTGCTTTTTGGCTCAAACTCAGATGTCTTGAGGGTTCAAATTGTCATGTTGAGACCTGCTGACCTTGATTCTTTTTGATCCATGTTTGCAGGTACAAATTGGCATATTCATCAAACTATAGCCGGATCCTGGATCCCTTGATTGAAAACAACTACCAGTCATTCATTGCTGAGAGACTTATCATGATGGATCCCTTGATTGAAAACAACTACCAGTCATTCATTGCTGAGAGACTTATCATGATGGATGCCAAAACATTCATCGAAACATTCAAGGAAGATGAAACTTCACTCAGCCTCACTGATGACCCAAAGAAGAGCACCAAGTCATGGCAAACACCTATTTATACCTTGGATGAAGAGGGAAGGTGACGGGGCTTTAATAAAGAGTTTTTTGATTTCTCTACGACTAAGCTCATTATTTCGACTGATTCCCATACAACACAAGCAAACAACCTAATTTGCATGTCAGAAAGTTTCACATAGAAAAATCTACGTTTTGGGAGAAAATGAGAGGCTGACCACTTAAAATTGATGTTGTAAATTGTGTTATGAGATAAAGATAGGCTTGTATGTATTCTTGATAAATATGTATATTTGTATTGAAAATCGATGTGTTTATTCTTGTTCCTTATTGCATATTTCTGCATTTGCAAGTCTTCACTAGCAAAATGGTAATTCATGCATTCTATGAGACCTTTAGCTCAGAATCTACACTCCCACGTTCTTACTCCGCAGGGCCTTTTCTAGAAGACAAGTTCATATCGAATTGATCAGTGGGGTTTCAACTTTTCTTTGTATTTTCTTAGATATTGAAGCATAAGAGCACAACCTAAAAAAATGGATAGTTTTTTTTTTTGGTGATCCTGCAGCACCAACAAATTGAGCTCCTCTTGCTCTATGTTAGCAAAGATAAATTATGATGGTATGAAAGAGCTATGCTGCCTCACAAATTTGGTGGGGTATTAGTTGTAGGGTAAAACTTAGGTACAAATTTGGTGGGGTATTAGTTGTAGGTAAAACTTAGGTATAGTTCTGTTAAGACCCCAACCATCCCACATCCGTGGGTATGCTTACCCTAGCCATTAAGGCACGGATTGGCTTAGCTTAACATTTGATTAAAATATGTATTAGCTTATATTCATGATTAGTAAGGTCCAAGCTATCCAAGCTTGTACCTTGATGGTTAATTGAGTGCATTGGGGGTCTAGTACATTCCTAGGCTTTAATCCCTTGTACTTACTTGTTAGAGCTTCTAAGGTTGTACCTTGGTTGTTACTAGTATTAGCCAATGAGAGGAGTGCATGTAGCTCGGCCAATGAGAGGAATGCATGAGAAATGCATGACCTAGCTCAACCAATGAGAGGAGTGCATGTAGCTTGGCCAATGAGAGGAGTGCATGCTCTAGCTTGGCCAATGAGAGGAGTGCATGAGAAATCCCATGCAAATCGTGTGGGTTAGCTCTCCCATTCCTCCATTGTTGCTCATTATCCAAATGACTTCATTGATTACTCATAGAATTCTCTCTAAGAGATTAGAGCATTAGTTGATAGAATTCATTAAGAATTAGGAGGTTTTCTTCATAAATCCAAGGGGATCCATCCTATCGGATTGGATTATTCAAAGTGTATCTTGATTGTGTGATTGTTGAGGGAATCCGAGGGTTTTAGAGAGACAAAACAAGAGGTTTCTTTCATTTCTTAGGTTAGGTATATTAGGTTCTCCAATTGAATTCAAACACATGGTTGCATTACCCAATGAAACACAAATAATGTTATCTTTTCCAAGAATATTTAAATTCAATGTATTTGAATTCAACTAGGAATCTAATATCCTTGACCTAAGGAACTGTACCTAAGTTGTAAAGCACTCACTCTTCAATTCAATAGACACTATTCAATTAAAAAAAAAATATCTAGATTATTGCATTTTAATATTACGTCAGAGAAATTACACTAAAAAAAAAAAAACACCGAGAAAAGGCCTCCCTTGAACAATACTACAAAAATATGTCCTGTTTAATAACAACCCAAACAACCAAACTTTCTTGACCATCAAAAACATATAAAAGAACCTAAAGAATCTACAAAAATATGTCCTATCTAATGAAAGTGTGAAACTCCAAATAGGCAAACTTTCTTGGCCAACAAAAACAGAGAAAAGAGCCCAAAAAATCCACAAAATCTCCTCTCTAATAAAAACCCAAATGCCCAAACTCACTTAATGAACAAAGAGGGATGGTGATTGAGGTGTTCCAACTGTTTTGAATTGTGAAAGTTGTTTTTACATTACTTTGGATCACCATTTTCAGTCACCTAAACAAAATTTCCTAGTTAAACACAAATCCCATCTCAATAAAGCTTAGCTCTTTCATTTAAAAAATGGATCAAAAATACTGAAGAAGCATATGAATATAAATCTGTCTTAATCTAACCTATATTAGGGTGACCTTGAAGCTTAGATTTTGATATTAGTTGGCTGTAACATGAGAGGACAATTAAAACGTAAATAGAAAGAGCAACAGATTCACCAAAGCAATAGAGATAAAAAAAATGAGAGAGATGGATGTTAGTACAAGGATCTAAGTTGGAACACAAGACATAAATCAATCCTCTTAAATTTTACTACTCCAGGTTTAAATTTTATAATATGCCATTTTATTTTATTTTTATTTATTTATTTTTTCAGAATACTAACACATCAATTATATATGAGCTACGATCCAATACACATATCTGGAGCAAAATACTTTCCAAGTCCTTCAAGCTATGGGGTAAGTGGAAATATCAGATAGATAATAGAAGTATTTCATGTGATTACATAATTAGCATGCATTTAACAACAAATAGAAGAAAAATACAAACTGCATCACAATACATTTATCATGATCCATTCCAAAGGATTTGAAGTATAATTGTAAGATTACAAGGGAAGAAATATAAGTTCATTATCAATGACGATGCTTTCCTTGTGTCCTTCAATC
>BKZX01030758.1:0-15394 GCA_014362285.1 Fagus crenata | reverse complement strand
ATATGTAGTGTTGGAGAATTACTTGACATTTACATTTGATGACAAAATTAAGTCAGTGTAATCATTTCCTAACTAAAAGAAAACACTCATAGAACAAGATAGTATTGTTTCTTTTTTGGTTAATTAATATGATATTTTTTCAGTTACCCCCTTCCCCCGCCCAAAATAAATACATAAATATAACATTTTTTTTTTTTTGCTTGGAAAATGTACTTTTAAAAGGAACTAAACTAAAAAATACTTGTAAGAAAGTAATTGCTTTTAAAGCAAATTTTAATGCTTCCAAAGGCTAAAAGAAAAAGGCGAAGGTTTTATCTTGAACTTAGGATTGTTTGTAATTGCCTATCTTAAACATTTTAGCTACAGTCAGTAATAAAGTTTTGCAATGGTATTTATCGGTGTTGATTAAAAAAGTAAGGGTTTAGCGCAACGTTCAAGGGAACATACGAACATTCGTTTTGTTGAACCACAAAACCCCTGAATTGCACTTTTAATATCACTGAGTTTTGTAACTTCACAGGGCACACTATCTGATGGGAGGATGGTAGCTGTGAAGCAACTATCGGTAGCATCTCACCAAGGGAAGAGTCAATTTATAACTGAAATTTCTACCATATTTGCTGTGCAACATCGCAATCTTGTGAAATTATATGGATGCTGCATTGATAGAGATAGGCGCCTTCTGGTTTATGAATATCTTGAAAACAGAAGCCTTGATCAGGCACTATTTGGTATGAACATACTGTATACTCATATTACCCCATAAAATCAGAATTCATGAAATTTTTAGAAATATTTGATTATAACATTATCATTTGTTGCTGAAGACAAAGAAAGAGAAACTTGAATCATATTTCATTAAATATGGCAAGAGCTTCTGCTTCCTCCTTCCCCCCTTTTTCATTGATTTCTTGTTGTCAGAGCAATATAATTGCATATGAGATTTTATCAGCTGTAATTATATATGACAAATATTTATATTTAATTTTTTTTTTTTTAAGTATTGTCAATAACTCCGCCTGTGTTTGTGTGCTTAGTGTTATTTATTTTGTTTACAATTGGTTCCAAGCCCTTAAATTGGGAGGGTTGTATAGGTTTATGGCCAATATAAAATATAGTTATTTTATTATGAATAGACCACTACAGATACAAGTGGGGGCTTTCCCTACTAGGGATGTGCTGCATCAGACCCTGAATGTAGTGAGTTGTGGGCATAGGTTAGATAAGAGCCATAGGGCTTTCCCTTTAATTGACACGGTACATTGGCACTTGGGTGTAGTGAGAAATGGGCAATAGTCAACAAGTGTGGGTAAAGAAGTTAGTACGGGATAATAGGTTTTGTACAGGCACTTGGAATATAGGATCTTTAACGGGGAAACTAATGGAAATAATAGATACAATGACTAGGAGGAGAAGGAGAATAAACATAGTGTGCCTTCAGGAGACTGAGTGAGTATGGGAGAAATCTAAAGAAATTGTACAGTATATAAATTATGGTATACAAGAAAAGATAAAAATAGAAATAGGGCAGGGATAGTCATATATAACTGGCTTAAAGAAAAAGTTGTTGAGATTAGGGGGATAGGGGATAAAATTTTGTTAATAAAACTTGTTTTAGGAGAAGAGACAATTAACATAATTAGTGCGTACATTCCTCAAATAGAGTTGGAAGAATCTAATAAGCAAAAAATAGAGTTATTTTAAAGTATATTAAGTTGATTAAGGATATGCATGACAAAATTGTAACTAGTGTGACAAAGGGAGGCATCACAAGTGAGTTTCCTATCACTATAGCTTTGCATCAAGGATCAACATTAAGTTCAAATCTCTTTGTGTTGACTATGGATGAGCTCATTAGATCAATTCAAGATGAAGTCACTTGATTTATGCATTTATAGATGATATAGTTTTAGTGGATGAAAATAGATATGGAGTTAATGCCAAATTAGAAATTTGAAGTGACGTTTTAGAATGTAAAAGCTTTTGGCTAAGTAGGACTAAAGCAAAGTACATAGAATGCAAGTTTGCTGAAATTATAAATAAAAATGAAGGAGTTGTAATACTTGATGGTCAAGAGATACCAAATAGTGAGTGTTTTTGATTTCTTAGATTAACAATTTATAAAGATGAAGAGATTGAAGAGGATTTGAATCATAGGAGAAAAACAAAGTGAATGAAGTGAAGAAGCGCATCATGAGTATTGTGTGATCCTAGAATACTTATTATGTTAAATGGAAAAGTTTAAATATCGCTATGAGATCAGTTATACTCTATGACACTAAATGCTGGGATATTAAGAAGTAACATGTTCATAAAATGGGTAAATGAAATGAGAATGTTAAGATAGATAAGTTAAAATACAAATAAAGATAAGCTTTGAAATGAAGAACTTCGCTTATAGATAGGGGTGGCCCCTATTGATGAAAAGGTAAGAGAGAACCGCTTGAGATGATTTTGTCATGTGCAAAGGAGAGCGATTAATGCACCAGTGTGGAAAAGTGAGTTGATTCAAATCGAGGAAATTAAAAAAAAAGAAAAGAAAGAGTTGATTCAAATCGAGGAAATTAAAAAAAAAGAAAAGAAAGGTAAAGGAAGACCTAAAATAACATTAGTAGAAGTAGCAAAAGAAGAAATATCAATTAAGGTGGTAACAAAGAGTATGTTTTTGGATAGGATAGAACAGCTTAGAAGAATACATGTGGTCGATCCTGATTAGTATGTGGAGTATCCATAGCCAATCCCAAAGTTTTGAGACTAAGGCGTGGTTTTTATATCACTAAGTATTGTCAATAATGTTTTGGATCATTGCCAAATATTTTAAAGTAGCCCAAATCTCATATGACAAGATGTTTTTTCACCACAAGACATAAACAGATTTTTTTCTAAATCCTGATGGTTTCTGTGGCAATATCCATATGGAAGCTCTGATTTATATCACTCAAGTAACTCCTAAATTAGAATTTGGAACTTGAATGATAACTCTTAAATCTAATTGGATTATGCAGGAAAAAGTAACTTGCGTCTTGATTGGCCTACTCGCTTCAGTGTTTGCTTGGGAACTGCAAGAGGACTTGCTTATCTCCATGAGGAATCAAGGCCAAGGATTGTACATCGAGATGTGAAGGCTAGCAATATTTTGATTGATGGAGAACTATGCCCTAAAATATCAGATTTTGGATTAGCAAAGCTTTACGATGACACAAAAACCCACATCAGCACCCGAGTTGCAGGGACCATGTAAGTTGCTTATTCACTTTCTCAAAGCCATTATGTCTTTAATTGCCTGTTTTAATTGTATCAAAGTGCATACTGCAGTTTAAGATATAGATCTTGATATAAGTATCTGAAAATCAATCAATAATCATTAAATTCATTAGAAGAATGATTAATAACTATTACAAACATGAGGATGGTACTGGAAAGTTCTTTTGCCTTTTGTTTTCATTACTGATAATCAAGTCACATGTAGTGATCGAACCTTGTCAGATGCCTTGATGGTTTTGAATAAAACTTTTAATTTTAAATCTTGTAGAGGCTAGGCACCAGAATATGCAATGCGTGGGCACCTGACTGAGAAGGCTGATGTTTTCGGCTTTGGTGTTGTTGCTTTGGAGATTCTTAGTGGGAGGCCAAACTCAGACAATAGCTTGGACACTGATAAAATTTTTCTCCTTGAATGGGTATGGGAAAGAAATTAAATTTATCCCCTCTTTTTCCCTTTCTTAGTTCACCATTGTCGAAAATAAATTCTTATTTATTCTCCTTGTCACGAATCAATATAACGTTGTCAGGCATGGACTCTACATGAAAATAACCAGAGTTTAAGGCTGATAGATCCCACATTAACAGAATTTGATGAAGGTGAAGCCACTCGAGTGATAGCAGTGTCTTTCCTGTGCACGCAGGCATCACCAATGATGTGGCCATCCATGTCCCGTGTTGTGGCCATGCTTGCAGGAGATATTGAGGTAGGCATTGTTACATCAAAGCCGAGTTATTTAACTGATTGGAATTTTAAAGATATAACTAGCAGCTTTTTGAGTGAAGAAGATAGAAAGCAATGTGGGGATAGTAGTAATACTAATAGCCAACTCAGTGATCCAATACCTTCTTCTATAAATGTCACTGAGACCATGTTCAGTGGCATTGTTGGAGATGAAAGGTGAAAACATTTTTCTTTGTTGCAGTCACTCAGTATTACTGCTATCAGTGGAAAGAAAATATTCCACTGATCATTCCCCGAAGGGAGCTATTTTATATGGTCTTCTTGTATTATGGTCAGTGCTTGGTAGGGTCGTACGTCGTTGCTATGAATTTTTCAAACAGCTTATACATAAGGCACGGTGTTGAATATATTTATTGCGGATTTTGTTGTAGCTTTAAACTTACTTTTCGTTAGTGGCGTCAACAAAGATTCAAAGAACAAGAAACTCTCTCGCGTTCTTTCCTTGCTGCTGCCATATATCTATATATGTGCTTTGAAGTCAATAACAATAATTAATGGTGCTGAAAATTCGAAGCTCAGGTTCGCGTGGAAAGTGTTTGTGCTCTTGAGTCTTGTCAATTGTTATTCGGTCAGAAAACAAAATAGATAAAATAAAAAAGTTGAAATACTTACATTACTTACAGGTGTCTGAACAAGTAATTAACTTAGGAATAATTATTGAATACAAGTTTTTTATTGGATAATAAAAAATTTTATCAATTGAGTTAATTAGAATATGCTTTAAGTGTGTTTATAGTGAAACACAAGAGTCCAATTACATTGTATTTTCTTTCAATCTATTTTTGTTGTCTTTTATTTTGTTTTGCTTAATAAATATGCCCTTTGTCCCGATAAAAATTTGTAAATGACAGATATCTTGATGTCAAGGATCAAGTGATAGACTGGGGTTATAATTTTAATTAAATTTATATATTTTGTTGAATTTAACTTCACATCATCATCTATTTGTCACCTTAATTTAATACAACTATTTTTTTTTCTTCTTCTCAAACGGCCCTATGTGCAAAATGTATTAATTTAATCCACTCCATGCCATTACTGTTGAGGGAAACAAAGGCAGAAAGATTGTGCATCTATATATAATGTATTAATTTAATTCGAATTGGAGATATTTATTATAACCTTTAGAGAATAAGATTTTATCCATTTAAAATGAAATCTAGTTGTAGGGATATAAATTATAATTTACCCATTTTCTCCATTTAAAATGAAAAAGATTTTATCCATTTAAAATGAAATCTAGTTATAGGGATATAAATTATAATTTACCCATTTTTTTTTATTCTTGTCAACACCACAAAGATCACACTGACTGAAGAGTTATGCACAAAATGAAGGTTAGTATTTTTAAGTTCTCCTTGCACAAAATGAATGCACAAAGATCACACTTGTTTATGTTTTTTTTTTTTGATAACAACACTTGTTTATGTTTTGAGATTTAAATACTAAATCTCTGGCTATGTATATAAAAGGACACATAAAATGCCAAAAGTGACTGTTAATGAATTGATTGGACGCAATTCAAAGTAAATTACTTATTACTCCCGTCACCGTCACCGTCACCAATGCTTGTGCATTCTATGAAGAGATTGAATTCAATAAGTAAATGTTGATTCTATAGTCCAAAAGTAAATGTTGATTTGAAAAATCTCTTCAAGCTTTTTTTTTTTTTTTACACAATTCAAAGTAACTTTCTCCTGTCACTGTCACCAAAGCTCCAAAGCTTTTGCATTGACGCGGATCTCTCTTTTGCATTTATCCGGATCTTGTGCAACAGTTTTATATATGAGAATCAAATTGCATGATAATAGTTTTACATTAAAAAAGGTTGTAATGTAATTTTTTTATTTCAGTCATTGATTCGATATATTAACAAAAAATATTTAAAAGGTTATTTTTTTATTGGATGGTCGAGGTCAAAAATCATTTTTAATAAATAATTGAGATCAAAACTATTGTCATATAATTAGTTTGAAATTTCAATAACAACAATTGGCTCATTTATCTCAATCATTCAATAAAAATATTAAAAAAAATGAAAAATAAAAATAAAAATTTTGTAAGAGGTATTATACTACTCTCAATCCTTATTGCATCACATTGGAATCTAGCCTGACAATCAGACTTTGACATTGACATCACATAAAAGTAGTACATATAATTCTAGAAAGAAATAAAAAAACACTTTGATATTTTTAATTTGAAATTGTAAGTTCTAAAATTCTAAAATTTTGAAAATATTCAAATTATTCATTTTATCTTTTTTTTTTTTTTGATAATATATTCATTTTATCTAAATGTCTATCACATTTTTGTTTAATTTATATTAATAAATTCATTTTTTAATATTTTTTGAATTAAAAAAATGTTTTTGAACTAAATTTTAATTGATTTATTTATAAAGTTTTAGACATAAAAAATCAATCGGGTAAGTCTCAAAGTTTGTGGACTTCCTTTTTTTTTTTTTTTGGGTAAAAAACAATAGCAAGACTTTATTATTGTTTAAATAACCTGTACATATTTATAACATGAGGCATATACTCAAGGCAATCTTCCAGCCACATTTCACTACCCACACGGGTTTGTGCTCTCTGAGTTAATGCTAAAGCAACTCTATTACATTTATGATCAACCCAGATAAAACGAATATTCTTCAACATTATAGCCATTGCTTTTATATCATCCAGGTATTCCCATATGGAGCTAAACAAGATTCACTTGACCCAAAGTTTAAATACTTCTAATTTAAAATCAGAAGATTAGTAAGTGAGTCTGTTTGATTTAACCCAAAGTTTAGAAAGTGTTTTTGTATTTTCTCCTATAATTTTTAGAGAGTTGATATTTTCACACTAACCAGTGATATTTTTGCACCATTTGGTATGGAAATATCACTGTTTACTGCACTAAACAATGATATTTCCGTACCACATGATGCGGAAATATTATTGATTAGTGTGGAAATATCATTAGCCAATTTTTATCCAATGCTAAGTCAAGCTTCCTTTACAAGGATTTTAAGATTTTTATAGTTAAGAATAAAGTAGCTCATTTATTTCATTTAAAAAATAAGTTATATAAAATTACACTTATTCAGTATGAAAGGTTTACCTATTCATTTTGCAATTAAATTTTTTTTGCTAAACTTTTGCAATTAATTTATACTATAATACATTGTATAGTTATTGTTTAAATCAAATACAATAATATTATACACCAATCTTACCGGTTTCGGGCAATATTATCATCCCATCTTGTCTCTATCCTCCATAATTCATATATCCATTTAATTGGATTTGAATTGAACATTGATGGTTAGGGTTTGTGAGAGGATTAGGGATGTGAAGGAGAGAGGGAGAGAGAGCCGGGCATTATTTGAACTTCATGAAACATCAAATGTAATTTGATCATAAACCTTTTGAAATATTTATATAAATAAAGAACTCATTTCACAAAATCCACTCTTTCCAATTGTCAAATATATATATATATATATATATCGAAAATCGATTAAAGATATTATTCCTTTGGTTGAACCTTGTAGGAATGGACTAATGGTCATTAATTAATCCAATTTTTTTATTTTGTTGGAAAGGTTGCATTGACTTTTCCTAAGGTTTAGCCTTAGTACACAACATCCTTTAAGGTTTCGAATTATATATTAACCTCCTTACTTTTTAAAATAATATGCACTCACTTCCCATGTACCTTAACTCTATTAAATTGCTAACAGAAATTGTTAAAATTCCATTTTACTCTCATTTTCAAAACAAATTTCTCATTTTACCCTCTATGCAAATTTCTTAATATACCCTTCATTGCTTTCTAACTTTTCCTCCACTATTTCAAATTTTTCTTTTTTCTTTTTTAAATCTTATTTACATCCAACCTTTTTTTTTTTTTTGGTTCATTTTGTTTCACCTGAGAGTTGTGACTCAATTAAAAAAAAAAAAAAAAAAAAAAAACCATTTAACAAAGTTTCTCTCTCTCCACCAAATTCCATGGCTGAGCCACCAACCCAAGGAGGTTGACGACGATAAAGTCAACTGTAAAAGTGCCTCAATGCTCCTGAAGCTAGTATTGTCGAGCTTAATTTCAAGTTCATACTGTCATACCTTTCCATCACATTACTTAGGGTTTAGTTTTAGTTTCAAGTGTAACACGTTTTTTTTTTTTTTTTGATAAGTAAATTATATTGAAACAAAGCATCAAGCTAGGAAATACAACAACACAAACAAAGCCCAAGTGTTTCAAGTGTAACACTTGACCTCTTGTGATATTGTTTTGATTATAACCTCATTAAATATCCGTAAACACAAATAATGAGTCGTTCATATGATAACATCACATTCATGTTATTTTCACATAAAACAACATCATAAGATAACAATAAGTGTACCTTGGAATCTGCAACGTTGGTTCGCTTTGTACTTTGGTCATATAATTATGTGGAAGTGGTGGTGATGTTGTGAGTTGTGAAACAGTAAAAGCATTGAAGTCAATATTCCAACAATGGGATGCACAAGCGGTGCCGTTGTGGAACATAACTGGAGACCCATGTAGCGGATCTGCCATAAATCAAACTGAGTTTGAGGACCCGATGAATAACCCAGCTATCAAATGCAACTGTGCCTACGGAAATTGTACCACCTGCCATATCACCAAATTGTATGTCTCTCTCTCTAATCACCAACTTCCATTCATAAACTATTCTCAAATTTTAATATTCATTCTAGCCTTGGTACCGCATTAATTAAATTTGTCAAATTTATATAGTGTACTTAATTAACAATGAAATTGAAATGGGAGATTTGGAGTTAGGATGAAGGAAAATCCATGAACTACTCCCATTGTCTCTGCCCTATCTTTTTTAATAAGTACAACAATGCTACAGCCACCGAAAAACTCACAGGAAAATTCACACACTCCCTCACAATGAATTGCCACTCAGCTCACTTGGACCCAGAGAGTGAAATTTTCTGGGGAAAATATTATCTCACACCACACACTGTCACACACCACTACGGTGGACATAATATCCACATTTTGTAGACAATAAAGTGTAGACATATGTCCACATGTTTTGGGTGGTGTGAGACAAGCATTGCCATTTTTTGTGTGCCTATAGACTTTTGCGTTCCTTAAGCAGAATACATTAGGTGCTTGTTCTCAGATTTTTTAATAAAGCCTTCACCTACTCTCCTCTATCGAGAAAGTACCTCTTGTAACAAATGAACACTTTTATACTCTTTTGTTGGAGTTGGTTTAACCAACCTTCCACGTGGTATTCACTCATTGGGTTGTTACATGAGTGACTTGGTATGCCTGTTCCAAAGGTGGTGTAAAGGTTATTTTTTCTTAGGAGTAATAGTTATTGTTGGATATTAGAATTTAAAATAAATTAACCTGTGACTTATGTGTCAGGTGGGTTTTTAGTTAGGCATTATGTTAGGCCTATTATTGTGCCTATGATTGTGTTTTGCTTCTTGTGTAACCCTAATTTATTAATATAAATATACTTGAAAATCTCTCTTTTGAGACATGTCAATTATACACAAACAATTTTGATATTCTTCTTGGTAATTAGAGCCAGCCAAGGTTTGCCCCCGGGTTGTTGGGTTGGCCCCCTGTTTAGTTCCGGTCAGTTTCCGGCGTTGGGGGGGAGTGTTGTTGAGTCCCAAATCACCGGGGAACCCTTGAGTTGTGCACTTTATAAGTCATGAGCAATCCTTCACTTTCAAGAGCTATTTTGGGTGGAGTTAGGCCCATTTGTCTTTAATATGTTGTTTGTTACAAAGTACAACCAAGGAAAACGGCTAGTAAATACTATATGATCCGTTATGATCTACAAAAATCAAGGCTACCTCTTTTGGTAGCCCATTTCAAGAAGTTCTCTGCTAACAAAAGCCATCATGTAAATAATGTGCTTATGCCATATGGAAATCAAAGCTTTTGCTCCACATGGCCTCCATTTTCATTTGAGATTCACATGTATGGATCTTTAAGAATTAAGATTTTGACAAACTTTGATAGTACATTGTAGATATTGTTGTCTCCTTTATTGGCCCTCTTTCCATGTTGACCCCTAGAGGAATATCACTACAATTCCAGTTCCTGGAAAGCTAAAAGCCATTAAATTCTCATAGAGAGACCATAAAGATGCCTACTGTCATAAATAAAAATGTTTGGGCGCCATTGCCCATCAATAATCTTAAGCCTCAAAAGATTCTCACTCAACATTGGAGACGTGTCTCCTAACAGCTGCATAGTGCTATACTTCCATTCCTCATTTCTTCTTAGGCCCAACCCTCCTTCTTAATATTATAGGGGATTGAATTCACATTTTGCCATTAATTGAAAATTTTGGGACAAATGGTAGTTTACTATAGTATCAGAGTAGGTGGTCTTGAATTCAAATCCTATTAATACGAAAGATTCAATGTGTTAGGCTCATATGTGAGGTTTTTATTTATTTATTTTTAATTACTTATAACAAGTGGGAAATGGAGGATTTGAACCCAAGTTCTTCTCCCGAGAGTGACTGAATAGTGTCATTGAACCACAAGCCTCTTGGCATGTGGTGGGGGTGTTAGGATAACGGTTAAGTGATTAAATGTACAATTTTTCTATCCGTTTAAGTTTTTGGAACAAGTGGTAGTCTATCGCATACTAACCTTAACATATCAATTTGAGTAGATAGCATTTCCTTTACCTATTGCTGGCTAGCTGTTCATATATTTTTCCAGGAGAGTGTATGCCTTAAACAAATGTGGAGTGATTCCAGAAGAACTTGTGGCTTTGAAATTTCTTACCTTCTTGTATGGATTTCCTCACTCTCCGTGTTTGATTTATTATAATTAAATCATCTTTTTCTTTTTATAAGAATTAAAAAAAAAAATATACTTATGGGTTATTGAAGATTGTTAAATTTTTCATTAGAGTGGGAGATTCAGATTTAGAGCTGATAATTTTGTTCTACATCTGTAGTAAAATTGATCAAAATTATTTCACAGGCCCCTTGCCAGCATTTATTGGAAATTTATCTGCATTGCAGCTTTTGTAAGTATTGAAAGAAGGCATACATATAGTTCAAACTTTGTAGCAAAACTTTACTGCCTATACACATAATTGCTAATATTAACCTTATTGCTTGTCATCTATTAGTATAGGTTCATATTTCTTTAGTGGCTAAGGCAGCATCAGGAAATTGTTAAATTGCATTTATATCCAGTAAAAACATTTAAAACACTTCCACCTTGTTAAGTGCTATATAAACGATCTGGCCATGAATCATTTTGGTTTGGTAGAACCTTTGTTTCTCTCATGTGGATAACTGCAAGTACCCATCATGTGGATGGAGAGAGGGGATGCAATGAAAGTCCTAGACCTAGCCATTTTTTTATAGTTGTTAGAGGTGAACTAGTTCCTATCTAATTTTTAATTTTGGAGGTCTTCTGCATAACAAAAAGGGGGCATAGAGAGAGAGATTATCCAGCAAATGAATTTTAAGTAATATGAATTTCCACAACGCAAGCAGCACAGAAACATGCATAGTGCATGCCTAACATGCCTCTATATTCAATTATCAAGGCTCCTCAATGTTGGAATAATGGTTAAATGATTAAATTCACATTTCCTAATAGCTTAAGCTTTTGGGAGAGTTCAATAATTTATCATGGTATCAAAGCAGGAGGTTTTAAGTCCGATCCTTGACTCCACTCTATCTCCCATTAAAAAAAATAAAAAAAAGATTAAGAATCTCACGTGTTGAGCCCCATTCATTAAGGGGGGAGTTTGAGCCCATACGTGAGGGGGAGTGTTAGAATAATGGTTAAATGATTAAATTTATCATTTCCTAATAGCTTAAGCTTTTGGAAGAATTGGTAATTTATCATGGTATCAAAGCAAAAGCTTTTGAGTTCAATTCCTAACTCCACTCTATCTCCCTTTAAAAAAAAAAAAGGTGATAAATCTCACGTGTTGAGCCCCATTCATTAAGGGGGGAGTCTGAGCCCATACATGAGGAGTAGTGTTATGAATTTCCTAATAGCTTAAGCTTTTGGGAGAATCTGTAATTTATCACTAAAAGCCTCTGTTACTCCTTGCTTCACAAAGGTGAAAAGGTGAAACCTTACATACAACAAGAATTATCAGGCATTAGCACTTCTATTGCTGCCTTAGACAGTTACACATTGAACCAGCATATGTCTTGGACATTTTTTACATACCAAAATCTTTGTGTCCTTCCCAGTAAATTCTGTTTACTATTTGTTAGTTTTGACAATTATTTCATTTTGCTAAATTATGTTACTTGATACTTCCATATATTGTCATGTTATTTTATGGAAATAATTGATCAATACTGCTGGGGAAATTTTAAAGTATAATTGCTGAGAATATCTGGTAGTTGGTTCTTAGATTTATTGTCTTTTTAACTGTTCAGGTCAATTGCTGCCAATGCATTCTCTGGGACCATCCCAAAGGGGCTTGGAAACCTAAAGGAGTTAACAATGCTGTAAGACACGAAAACACCCTACAGTGAACATCAATTATTCTGTGAAAAGAAAGTATCAATCAGAAGTTTTATCTTGTAAATGCAACTGTCATGGCCATGCCCTGGAGTAGCACTGTGGCCCTTTATTATGATGGAAGTTAATTGCATCTCTGAATTCTGTGGAAAGAAGATGCATATTAAAAGCTTGCACATAATAGAATAGAAAGGAAAAATGAGTTTTTGGAACTCTGTTTCATAGTAGTAGATGTGGCAAAAGAATACTACCTATTGTTAGTGGTAATGACTTACTTGAAAATCCTTAAAATGTAGCATCCCGGGCCTAGATACTAGGGATTACAATCTTCTAGAGTTCTTAAGGTAACTCCACCATAGAGTTCTTATAATCCTATCAATCCATTTTGAAATGAGTGGATTGGATTTTGCCACATCATCAATAATTTAGATAGATACCAAATTGAAGATAGTCAACCTTTGTTTAAACGTTGATGTCATGGTAAAATCCAATCCACTCATTTCAAAATGGATGGATAGAATTTTAGGAATTCCATTGTGGAGTTACCTTAAAAACTCTAGAAGATCCTAACCCTAGATTCTAGCTATCCTTTCTGAGTTGTTAGTTTGCTATTCCTATCCAAATTGTGTTGTTTTGCTAGGAATTGTAAGATTTTTACATAAATATTTAAGTAATCTAGATTCCAATTGTGAATTTCTTGATATGATAATAGTCTCATTGTCCAAAAGGATCATAAAAGGAAACCTAACTAGGACCATATTTGATATCATCTCAGTAATTTCATTGAGAACAGTAACAAATCCGAAGCTTTCATAAATGCCAATTTGAGAATGAAATATTTTACAAGGCTAATTCTATCTAACATTACTACAGAAGTAAGGAACCTCTTAAATGGCAGTGATAAGTGATAACTTGTATTTTAAGAGATTATTCATCTAGGATCATGAACTTATAGTAAATTCCAACCAGAACTATTCTTAATATCATTTAACTAGTTTTGATGATTTACAAACCTGATTCTTAACATATGATAATGTGAAAATGAGAATTTTTTATATGGCTCATTTTATCTAACATTACCTCAAAAATAAAGTCTTTCTTACTACTAGATCAATAAAAGCTCTTGAATGTCAGTCAGAAGTTGCATTTAATTAAACAGTCAAAGAAATCAGTTTTGGAACTGAACTGGGATAAAAAATCACACCACGTAAATTGTGATGATTTCTTTGACATATAGCTTCTCCGGATATATATCATGCAGGTCTTTTGCTTCAAATAATTTCTTAGGAACACTTCCTCCAGAACTGGGTAATTTGGTCAAACTTGAGCAAATGTAAGTTCTAACATTCTTTAACTTCAGTTTAAGCATGTGTATGAGTGTGTCAAATAGCAATGTCTAAATCATGTTGGTTTGTGAATTTTGCAGGTACATAAACAGTTGTGGATTGGGTGGTGAAATCCCTTCGACATTTGCCAACCTTCAAAACATGCAAATTATGTTAAGAGGACACCACTGTTCTATTTTTGTAGATAAAAATTTTATCGCATGGGCACAACTTAATATAGATATGCTTGGGTTTCAGGTGGGCATCAGACATTCCTTTCACTGGAAGGATACCAGAATTCATTGGAAACTGGACAAAGCTAACAACTTTGCAAGCTATCAAAGTTTCTGGTATCATCTTCAAATGCATTTTATGTGGATGATGAGTTGTAGTTCTCTCAAGATTTTTATGCATTCTTCCAAAGCAGAGAAGTACTATAATACTACTGTTAAGATGCTGGTTCAATGTTTTGTAGGAGAATTCAAGGAAACTCTTTTGAAGGTCCAATACCATCCAGTTTTTCTAACTTGACCTCATTGACCGATTTGTGAGTATATATTTTCCAAATTATTGTAATTTCTCTCTCTCTCTCTCAACAAGACTAGTTCCATAATGTTTGTGTATACATGTGTAGGCAAATCAGTGATATATACAATGAGAGCTCCTCCCTTGACTTTATTAAAAATTTGAAGTCTTTATCTAACTTGTAAGTTAACATACCTCTCCATTCACTCATATCCCTATCCAACTTTGTTTTTACCACATATACGATCTAAACTCATCCACCTATGCACTAATTATCCATTGTTATTTTCTCCCATAGAGTTCTAAGAAATGCATTGATAACTGATAGTATTCCATCTGATATTGGAGAAAACCGAAGTTTAAAAACACTGTAAGTTCCAATGTACAATTAAACCTTAAATGCTGAACTGATTGCTGAACTTCTTTTTGTTGTTTTTGTTTCTCTTGATTTTTTCACTTACTTTTGCAGGGATTTGAGTTTCAACAACTTAACAGGAGAAATACCATGTGGTTTGTTCAATATTACTTCTCTTCAATACTTGTAAGTATGCCCTTGCCTTCTTGTTTTACCTTTCTTCTTGGAACAGAAGGATTCAAAGTTACAAACATGGGACCTACACCCAACCTGTCCCTTTACCACCTAAGCCAGGGCTGAGCACTTTGCCCCCATTGCTTGAAGATCTTGATTTATGCCCTCTTTTGTTGTCATTCTGGACTTATGTTTTAGCCATACTTCCCTCTCTACCACCCCCCCTTTTTTATTCTTCTCCTATGCTATCTCTTACGCTATATCAAAATGGTTAGGTTTCTTGGAAACAATAGCCTCTCTGGAATCCTTCCTAGCAGAAAGAGTGATCAACTTCAGAATGTGTAAGTTATCTAAACTTAATAATATGTCAGCTTAATCTATTAATGTTTTCCCTTTCGGTATGCTTTAACATTATTCATTTTTAGGTTCAACGAGACTATAATAATGTCATCTTAATCTATTAATGTTTTCTCTTTCAGAATTT
>BKZX01030753.1:0-10127 GCA_014362285.1 Fagus crenata | reverse complement strand
AACAAATTTTTTTTGGTGGGAATGGAAATAGGATCTATGGTGACGAATGCTATTGTCACTCAAAGTTGTCATATAGGGTGATGATATAATTCGTCATCGATTATTGTCTGTAGTGACGAAATCCAATTTGTGTCATGCATTGTGCTTGAAATGTTGTGACGCAAACCTCTTTCCGTCACCCAATGTGTTTGAAAAATAGGCGCCAAATAAAATTTGGGTGGGAGAAGGAATGGGACTATGGTGACGAAAGAAGATCGTCACTTATTATTTGCAGTAGTGACGCAACCCATCTGTCGTCACGCTAAGTGTTTGAAAGTGGGTGACGAAAACATAGTTCGTCACCCTATGTGTGTGAAAAATAGGCGCCAAACGAAATTTTGGTGGGAAAAAGAATGAGACTATGGTGACGTAACCAGAACGTCACTCATTATTTTCAATAGTGACGAAAGCACGATGTCGTCACTCTATGTGTACGAAGGTGGGTGACGAAAACCTAGTGCGTCACCCTATGTGTGTGAAAAATAGGCGCCAAATGAAATTTTGGTGGGAAAAAGAATGAGACTATGGTGACATAAACAGAGCGTCACTTATTATTTTCAGTAGTGACGAAAGTACGATTTCGTCACGCTATGCGTACGAAAGTGGGTGACAACAACATAATTCGTCACCCTATGTGTGTGAAAAATAGGCGCCAAATGAAATTTTGGTGGGAAAAAGAATGAGACTATGGTGACGAAAATAGAGCATCACTTATTATTTGCAATCGTGACGAACGAAATCTTCCGTCACGCTATGTGTTAGAAAGTCGGTGACGAAAACAATTTCGTCACCCAATGTGTTTGAAAAATAAGAAGATAGAATGAGACTATGGTGACGAAAACATATCGTCACCTAGTATTTACAGTTGTGATGAAATGAATATTGCATCACGCCTTGTGGTTGAAAAATAGGTCTTTACAAAATTTTTTATTGGGAAAATGAATGAGACTTTAATTTTTTTTAATTTTTTTATTTTTTTAGAAGCCTCGAGGGGACTTGGGTTGTTGAGGAATGTTTTTAACTCTTATAATTCTGAGTCTATGAGAAAATGACTTGGTTGAGATCGGACGGGGAAGAATAACCGACGTTGATTCGATGCGAGCAAGAGGTAAATGGATCGAGACCGTAGAGTTTGAAATCAAAATTGATCACATCCTGATAGTAGATTGGAACTATCCTTTGATTCCCCACCAACCATACTTATTATTTTTTTTTTCTAAAAAATAAAATGATTTTAATTGTAAAGTGAAATTGCTATTTCCACTGAAGAATTAATTTCCAAATAAGCAAATCCAAAAGACTTTCCCGAATCTATAAGCATACCTTATAAATGTCCACAATAGAGCATTGATGCCGGGTGGTCGACCATGATTAAGTTCAAAGTTCATAATAGCTAGTGACACGAAGTAAATGAAATTGAAGCAACCATATATATCTACCAACAGGTTCTTTCCATTTTTGTTCTTTTTTGTTTCAATTTTTTCATTTATCCAAAGTTCCAAGTCACCATGGTTGAATCCAACCCAGTCTTACCACTCATGTGGTTGTCTTTTTCTTGGCATGATGATTTAAATCACGTCTCTATCTGGCTCCTCTTTGTTTTCTCTCTTTCTTGCTGAGGATGTCATGGGTCAGAGCTCATGCGAACACCTCAAGTCACATATCTACGATAACTGCTATTACACAAGTGGACTTACAAAGAAAGATGATGGCTTATTCACTAACTCCAGAACTCCTTTGGATTTTTTCCACTCAAGTCCAACTCAATCTTACACTTGATATTTAAAGAACTCCTAGATGCAATTTAAGAACTTAGTTATTAATGAATTAATGCGAGGATTAAATCATTTATTGCACAATGTGAAAATATTGTGACACTTAATATTTAAAGAACTCCTAGATGCAATTAAAAAAAAATAGAGAGTAAATAAGGAAGCAAAGTTATGTTGATTTGGGATGCTAACTACTGTAATTAAAAAAATCCTAGATGCAATTAAAAAAAAAAAAAAAAAAAGGATGATTTGGGATGCTTACTAATTATGTAAATATGAAAATTAAAATAAAAAGGTAAGTATGAACTAAAAAATAAATAAAAAAAACTGATTTGGATGCTAACTAATTCAATTAGTATGACCTTTAATTTAAAAAAAAAAAATACTAACTTAAGTATGAAGAAAAAAAAAAAACATACCTGATAGTCTTAAGACCATTATGAACTAGAAAAAAAAAATTATGAATTAATTTAATTGATAGTTTTAGTATGAATAATGTTACATATTAAAAATAAAGTTATGAATTAATTTTACGTATTAAAATAATGTTACGTATTAAAAATAAAGTTATAAAATAAAATAATGTTACGTATTAAAAAAAAAGTTATGAATTAATTTAACTGATAGTTTTGGTATGACTATTAAAAATAAAATAAGAATACTAATGTTACGTAGTTTTAGTATGAATTAATTTTAAAAAGAAAGTGTTAAAAAAAAAAAAAAAAAAAAACTGAATAGGTATTAACTAAAACAATCTCTCTCTCTCTCTATCTCTCTATCTCTCGTCCTTTTCTTTTCCACAGCCGCCGCCCCCCTTTGCTGAACCTCCTCAGTTGGTATACAAGAACAAGAGCAATCCGTACACTTTTACACAAACAAAGTGCAGAACAGTGAAAAGGTAAGTTTACTTTTTCCCTTTTTTCCTTATGTTGCTTTTTGCAGAGAAACCTTCTACTTTTTCAACAGTCAAACGTCTTTTTCAATATATGTTTGTTTATATATTAATATAATCTTTAATTGTTTAACTATGCTATGTAGTGTTTCAATCAAAAACTGTGTCAATGTTTGCATAATTATTTATTTATTATAATTAATGGACAATTTGTGGGACCAATACTGTATCATCATTCACTTCAAATTAAAAAAAAAAAAATTGATTTATTAAATTCTTTTGTAAAAGCATTTTTAATGGGTTTGCCAAAAGCCAATTTCAACTCAAATATAGCTTATAAACCCTAAAAATATCTCCCAACAAATTAACAACACATTAGCCAAAATAGATTTTTGCTACAGTACTAAGGCATTTTTATCTTGGTACTGTTCATTTGCCATTTATTATTTTACTATTTCTCATCTTATCTCTTTCCTTTCTCTCTCCTTTAATCTTTCACGCACCATCTCTTTTTCTGTAATATTTTTGTGAAAGTTTGTACATCAACTATGATTTTCTGTAATACTGCTGTGAAAGTTTGTAAGTTTTCTGGGTTTTTTTTTGCTAAAGTTGTTGGGCTCTATTGATGAAGTTGCTGTAGGTTTTTTTTTTTTTTAATTAAAATTACGTATGTTCATGCATTCTCTAGATCATTAGCATCTGTTTCTTTTTCTTTTTTTAATTAAAATTACATCTTTGTGTATTCATATATGAGTTGTACGAATGCCAAGTGGGAGGTGGTATTTTCTCTATCTTTATTAATTTGTGACAATTATATGCATAGCCATTGTGTAGTTTATAGAGATTGATGGGGTATCTTCATGTTAAAAGACACATTTGTCCCCTTAGTCTTGGGCAAATGAAGCACAAATTTTTGGGTACTTATGTACTTATCAATTAAGATCATCAATTCATCATAGATGACTGCGAAAATTAAAAATTAAATATTAATAAATAATCAATGGTATAATGACTGTACATCATATATACAATATTATATAATAGGTCAAGTACATATAAAAAAATATATATGATAGGTCAAGTTGATCTTTCACTCACAATCTCCTTTGTCTCTGTTTCGCAGGCTTAACACCTTTTATTTGTTGGAAGGTTTAGTTTACTTCTCGCTTGGCTTGAGTATAGTAAGTATTTTATTCTTAAATACTTTATGTTATGGTGGATTGTTGAGTTGGAGCAAGCGGGTGGCTTGCATGGTGTTATAAGGTGGTATATGTTGATATTAGAAGTGCTAATTGCTGCGTTGGTTTTGTGGACATCTTTATTTGCATAACTATTTGTCTTTACAGAATTTGCATGAGTATTTGTCTTTATAGCATTTGCATGACTATTATACAAACTATGCTAGAGTTATTTGCTGGAGGTATCAAAGGTGTTGGTTTTGATTAAAAAAAAAAAAAAAACCTTTTGTTTTGTGGTAAATTTGTGCCAGTAGCTGTAAATGTGTATTTATTGTTGTAAAATAAAATGTGTGAATTCTTGTGACATTAGTGATATTTGTAGTAAACCGTTACTACAAATTACAGAAATTATACCATAAATGACACACTTGTTATCAAAAAACACTCTGACTTACAATTTTTGACACACATTATAATACAAGATGTCATTATCTTGGTGACTTGACGCTCACCTTTCTTTTGCGATCAGACATGGATAAGAGTTGGATGACACTGGGTAAGACACCTCATGGCAGAATGAGTCGACAATATTTGGATGGGGTGAAGATGTTTCTTGATTTTGCAAAGGCGGTTGGTGACTTAAATGGTAATATTCCGTGCCCGTGCAAAAATTGTGTGAACTTCTATCGACAAACTCCAAAAATTGTGCGAATTCATTTGCTTCAATGTGGGATTATGCAATCTTACACTAAGTGGTTCGAGCATGGCGAACCTCGTGTATTAGACGATAGTCATGATCACGAAATGTCAGACACTCAAACTTTAGATGGTATTGATGTCATGGTTGAAGACCGAGTGCGAGGGGAATCAATTGATATGCAACAAGATGAGGAAGTGCATAAATTTGACAAACTATTGGATGATGCTAAGCGTGAGGTCTATCCAGGTTGTACAAATTATACTTTATTGAAGTTCGTAATTGAGATGTTGAACGTAAAGGTAAAGACCAACTTGAGTAATAAGGGGCTTGACATGATACTGGACTTGTTGATTAAGCTTTTACCCAAAGGTAACTTGGTTCCGAGGTCAACCTATGAAGCAAAAAAGATATTACGTGACTTAGGCTTGTCATATGAGCACATTCATGCATGTAAAAATGATTGTGCACTCTTTTGGAAGGAAAATGCAAACTTGGATGTATGTCCGGTGTGTAAGGAGTCTAGATACAAGGTTAATCATGTCGGTGGTACAAAGATCGCTCATAAAGTATTGCGTTACTTCCCATTGACACCAAGATTGCGGAGATTGTACATGTCAAGAAAAAGGGCTGAGGACATGAGATGGTACATAGATAAACGTGTGGATGATGGGATATCTAGGCATCCAGCCGATAGTGAGGAGTGGAAGGAGTTTGATGTGCAACATCCTCGGTTTGCCCTTGAGCCTCGCAATGTGAGGTTAGGTTTGGCCACCGATGGATTCAACCCTTTTGGGAACATGAACAACAGCTACAGTATGTGGCCTGTTATACTCATTCCCTACAACCTACCGCCTTGGTTGGTTATGAAGGAGCCATTTTTTATGTTGTCTCTACTTATTCCCGGGCCTCATCAACCGGGAAACGAGATTGATGTTTATATGAGACCATTGGTGGACGAGTTGAAGGAGTTATGGCAAGATGGTGCACTAACTTATGATGCCTCAAGTGGTATGAAATTTCAAATGCATGCAGCATTGTTGTGGACAATACACGATTATCCTGGATTTGGTAATGTGTCTGGGTGGAGAACAAAGGGTTATCATGCTTGTTACACTTGCAATGACGAACCATATTCAGAATCTTTGGAAAGTAAAATTGGATACACTAACCATCGAGCCTACTTGCCTATGAACCATAGTTTCCGAAGGAGTAGGGCATACAATGGTAAAGTTGAGAAGCGTATGAGATCTCTAGAGTTACCGGTGGGAAAGATACAAGAGCAGTTAGAAAATATGCCGACTCTCACTTTAGGGAAGAATCCAAGTAACATTAGAAGACCACGTGAATTGATTGGGGAACCGAATTGGAAGAAGGTTAGTATCCTGTACGAACTACCATACTGGATGAATAAGAAGTTAAAACACAACATTGATGTCATGCATGTGGAGAAGAACATAAGTGAGAGTACATTCGGAACTATGTTAGGCATTGATGGGAAGAACAAGGACACAGACAAAGCACGGATGGACTTGGAAAGGATGAACATAAGGGAAATGTTGCATCTAGAAGTACTTCCTGATGGATCATGTAGGAAGCCTCGGGCCATCTTTTCATTAAACACCGCAGAGAGGGATGGTTTCTATGACTTTCTAAAATCAGTAAAGTATCCAGATGGTTATGCTGCAAACATATCAAGGTCTGTGAACACGAGAAATGGAAAACTATCTGGTTTAAAAAGCCACGACTGTCATGTGCTCTTACAACGGATTCTTCCAATTGGGATGCGGGGTTTTGTGGATACGAACATTACTACACTATTGTTTGAGTTGGGTAGCTTCTTCCAAGACTTATGCTCTAAGTCCCTGAGACAGAGTGACTTGGAGGAACTAGAGGAACGTATAGTTCTCATACTATGCAAGATGGAGAAGTTCTTTCCTCCGGCCTTCTTTGATGTGATGGTACATCTTGCCGTTCACTTACCTCGTGAAGCAATTCTTGGAGGGCCAGTGCAATATCGGTGGATGTACCCAATTGAAAGGTAATTCTCACCATTCTAATTGTATTCTCGCTTAAGGTATATTTCAGTAATTTTTGTTGCATATGTAATTATACTCCCAATTCATTTTTCCTTAAAGGTTTCTCGGAACTCTAAAAAGATACGTTTCCAACCGAGCTCGACCAGAAGGTTCGATCGCAGAGGCTTACATTCTTAAAGAATGTATTACTTTCTGCTCAATGTACCTTGATGGGATCGAAACTGTGCATAATCGAAGGGAACGAAATGAAGATTCTGGTGAATGTAGCAAAGGGTTGACAGTGTTTACCCAAACAACCCGACCCACAGGGTGTAGGCGTATTGATGGAGAGTTGTCAGATGAACTTCGTGATATTGCTCATTGGTATTTGTTGTACAATACTCTCGAGTTAGAGTCATATCTAGAGTATGTGAATCATTTACTTTTTGCATATTGTTTCCCTTCATATTATTAGCAATACTTAGCTAAATATAAATCGCATTATATTGAACAGAGAACACAAAAATCTATTACATACTCCAAATGGTGAAGACATAACCCAAATACAACGACGAGAGTTTCCCAAGTGGTTTAAAGAACGTGTAAGACATTATAAATTTTGTAATTTGTTAAACAATTTTAAAGATGTATATAGTTTGATCATTACTAATGTTATCAAGTTATTGTATTTGGCATGTTGTTATAGATGAATAGTTTGAGAGTTAATGGGTCACCAGAAGCTACCGACCAATTGTGGGCATTAGCGAATGGTCCTAATTTGCTAGTGAAAGAGTACTCGGTCTGCATAGTCAATGGCATAAGGTTTCATACAAGGGACCTAGACAACCGTCGTATAAGCCAAAATAGCGGTGTATCTGTAGAAGGGGACCATGAGGAACAAATACATGACTTCTATGGTCATTTGCTTAGTATTTGGGAATTGGAGTATATGTGTCATAATAAAGTTGTTTTATTCCAGTGTGAATGGTACAATACGGGTAATACTGGTAGAAGAAAAACGATACAAATTGAAAAACATTGTACAAGTATTGATGTCTCCAGTCGGTGGTATCAAAATGACCCTTTTATATTACCTAGTCAGGCAAAGCAAGTTTTCTACCTTCGTGATACCAAATTGGGTGGACATTGGCAAGTTGTGCAATGCGTCCAACTTAGGGGAGTGTTTGATGTACCAGAGGTAGGTGATGGAGAATCCAATGATGATACGGAAGCTAATGATGCTTTCCAACAAGAAACCATAGCTGGTGTTGTCCCTATCGAAGTTGCTAATAATGATCGATATTGTAGGGATGACGTTGAAGCTGAGGTTATTCCAACAGATGAAACAATGGCAGAGCATGAGGGAAACAATGAAGATGAAGAGCATGACATACCTGATGTTGATATGGACGTTGATATGGATTATGATATGTAGATTTCAGTTTTTTATTTTTATTTTATTTTATTTTATTTTTTTTTTTTTTCATTTGTGTATGGGAATGGAAAGCATTAGATACCATATGTTGGTTTACATTTTGCTAATATTGATTATTTTTTCATATCATTTTATCTTTTGCTCTTGGAAAGAACTTGTTATGAATAAAGATTGTATTTTATCTTTTATGTCAATTTATAGTTGTGAAAAATGAACAAAAAGGGCAAAAGCACTCATAATTTTTATGCATCTTTGGCCATTGTTGTGAGATTCATAATCATATATTGGTATTGGTCCTTTGTAGGAACTGTCATTGAAAAACAAAAAGAACAGAAATGAAAATCCAGACAAGAATAAACATAGAGTTGGATCGAAGTCATTGGCGGTTAGGGTACATGAGGGGGTATGTGTTTTTTCAATTTCATAAAACTTAGTATATTACTTGTTATACCCAATTAGCTATGTATATGATCTAACATTGGAAAATTAATTAATCAGATGGAAGAGAATGATGGTCAACTTCCTAAGGCAACAGTCATCTATCGCGAAACCCACTACGATCCAAAGAAAAAAAAATGGATTACATCGGAGGCTGAAAAGAATTATGTACGTATATCACTCTAGGCATATCATGTTTGTAAAAATAGAACACCATATATATTACTAATGCGATTGTTTGTTTGTTTGCTTGGTTTTTTTTTTTTTTTTTTTTTCCTTCAAAATGGCAGGAAGAGATGCTAAGACTTGAAGAGGAGCATCTTGTCGATCCTGATGCGATTCCCTTGACCCCAGAGGAGGTTTCAGTTAGGGTACTTAAGCCGAGATCTGGCTATGTAAAGGGACTTGGCATCGGGCCTTCATCCTCTCTTAGGACTATTGCCTCATCTGGTATGTCTAAAGATGATGTTCAGCGCCAAATAGCAGAGATTAAAGAGGCGGCGAATTCTGAGATAGCTGAGCTTAAAGAGGCAAATAAAAGGCACGAGGAGATGACAGCTAATATCTTAGAGTTTTTGAGGAGTCAGGGTTTCACTACACCTTTTGGGAATGGGGGGAGCTCGTCCAGTAGCTATAGAGGAGATGGCAACTAGTATCTTAAAGTTTAAATTGTTTAAGGATATGTTTTAAGTTGTTTATGGTTTTTTTAAGGATGTGTTTCAAGATGTTTATGGTTTCTTGAAGGATGTGATCTTTAAAATGAATTGGATAGTAATGTTTTGTTTTATGGATTTGTTTTTAATGGATGTGTTGTTTGTCTATGGTAGGTTATTGTAATAAGCAGGTTTAAATTGTTGAAAGCTGCATAAATTGGATTTTAAATAATATATATAAAATTAATACATTAGGTGACGAAATAGTTTCATCACCAAATAACTTAATAAAAAAATACAAAACGAAATGGAAATATTTGGTGACAAATTATTATGTCAACAAATAAATGTTTACGTGACGAAAACAATTGTTGACGAAACCATATTCGTCACCCCATAAAGCCTTAGGTGACGCAATATTTCAGGTGACACAATAATATCGTCACTCCATAAAGCCTTAGGTGACGCAATATTTCAGGTGACACAATAATATCGTCACCCCATAACTTAATAAAAAAATAATAAATAAAATAAAAATAATCGGTGACAAAATATTTTGTCACCACATAAATCTTTAGGTGACGCAATACTATCGTCATCCCAAAGTTAATAAAATAAAAATAAAAGGAAAATAAAAAATAATTGGTGACGCAATATTTCGTCACCACATAAATCTTTAGGTGACGAAAACATTAGTTGACGAAATACTATCGTCACTCCATGTCTTACTAAAAAAATAAAAATAAAAATAAAATTATTTCTTCAGCTTTGTCTTAAGATAAGGGGGGATGGATCTTGAAATCTCTAGAAATAAATCGCCAAATTGGTTAGCTTGCATTCATTGATGGACTTGATTTCAAACAAAAATTGACCGGTTGGATTGTATAATTGATGACATTACACCATATTGGCCACATGAAAGAGGAAATTTTTTGAGTCCAGTCTTATCGTTAAGCAACACAATGACTGTGCCACGTGGAAGGAGATGCATATAATCTTATCTCA
>BKZX01030752.1:0-11204 GCA_014362285.1 Fagus crenata | reverse complement strand
TATATTGAGTAGGCCAAACCTGGTATTATACCATATTTGATGATTTTAGGAGTATATTGGCCATTTTGGTGTTTTTGAGGATATTATAGTCATTTTGGAGTTTTCAGTATTATTCTAGTCATTTTGGTGTTTCCGGGAGTATTTTGGCCATTTTGGATTTTTCAGGGTTATTCTGATCAATGTGATGGTTCTGACTTTTAAGTATTATGGTCATTTTGGAAGAGGGTATTTTGACAATTTAAGAGGTTTTGGGGTATGAAAGTTTTGAGATTATTTTGGGAATTTTAGAGGTTCTGGAGTTATTTTAGTCATTTTAGGATTTTGGGGTTATTTTGATCAATTTAAAATTTTTGAGACATTTTGGTTATTTTTGAGATTCTTGGTTATTTTGGTGGTTTTACTGGTATTTTGATCAATTTATAGGTTTTGGCGGTATTTTGGTCTTTTTACTAATTTTTTGTGTTTGTAATGATATATGTGAATGTAATAGTCAAGTAAATGGATAGGTTGAGTATATTAAATGGGTTGGGCGGATAATAAATATTAATTATTTATTTGGACCAATAATAAATAGATATATGAATGAGTAATTATATACCAGATTCATTTATGACCTGATTCCATTCAAAACTCACTCAACCCCCATTTGCCACACCCTAATAAAAGGACAAGTTTGATACAGCAAGGAAATTAATAGAAGAATTTGGAATTGCAAGGATGTATATGTATATATGTATTGTAAAAAAAAAAAATGTATGTATGTATTGCCAAAATATATATATATATATATGTATATATGTAGGATGAACTTACATAAATATTGCGTTCGATCGAGGTTAGAAGTTCTGACACAGCTTCAACATTGCCGGCTATATGTAATTGATGGTTCGCTGTTATCATAGACAATGTTAGTAATAATTTAAAATGGAGAGGAAAATTTAGAGAAAGTTGGAAAAATAACGAAGTTTATAAAGAGCTTGAGCTAATGCAGCCTCGAAGAATTCATGTCAAAATGGATAAATATAAATAGAGTTTGAAATTTTTCTAATTCTTGGGGCAATTTTGAAGGAAAGACAGGGTTAACAGTTTCTAAAACAATAGTTGGTACTTTTTGGGGCACAAATAATATTATTTTAAGTGAAATAGATACTTTGTGTGGACTGTGGAGTGGATGGCGCTTATAGTGAATGGGCCAATTTGGGTTGTCTAAGAGATTACATAATAATCTACTTAAATTTCATTGCATCTTTCTCAATTAAAAAGAAAATATAGGTGAACTATCATATACCTATAACGGCAAAAAAATACCGGCAAATTTTTATGAAATACTCCGTCACCACATCATTATCACCATTTTCCGGCATGCAAAGCTTCAAAGTAGCTTGCCATAGACTAAAGAAATCTTCTCCATTCTTCTTGCTAATACAATAACATATACTTGTAAATCAGTTAGTAAATGACAACAAATGCTTTCTATTAAAAAATTAAACGCTTTCAATTAAAGAATACTTCATGATTCAATCCAATTGATATGGATTTGCGCCTCATTGACAAACACTTCAAAATTGAGTATTGGTTATGTGTGAAGGCATCCTTGCCCATGGTATTCATGTTTCATACAATTAATTATGAAAACACTTACTTGTAACGATCCCAAACATCTATGTTCATCGCAGATAAAAATGACATATATCCTATCAACATGTTTGGGAGGACAGCGCTTAAATCCTTATCAACTTGTTCAACAGTTTTCTGTAACAATATAAACAATCTTTAATGTATAGTTTATAGAGTAATAAACGCGATATAACCAAACGATACCAAAGAAGCCCCCATAATAAGTAGTTAAGAGACATACACGTTTCTTTCCATCATTTATGTGCACTATGAATTCCTCGCAAACATAAACTCACTTGATGGAGAGGCTGAGTAACTAGCATTAGAATATTCCGCAATCATCTTATAATCTGTCACCTTCAAATTTCTCAAGCCATGGCAGGCCACCTTGAACTTTCTTACGCCTAGGGGTGGGTTCGGGTATTGGACAAATCCGTTGTCCGTCCGTAAAAAATAAGCTAACGGATAATCCGTCTGCTAACCATCCGTTGATAGGTTCGGGCGGGCGGGTCGGTTGAGCAAGTTTGGCGGGTGGGTGGTCAGATTTAATGGGCTTGCAAGTGTTTTTTAGACCAAATTAAAAAATCAGTCCAAATCTGAACACATTTCCAACACACAATAGAAATTCCAAATACAGACTCTTATATATCCTTTTTTACACAATTCCAAATACACACAATCTCTTCAGATTTCCAAAACTCAAAGTACAGTTTTCCACAAATATCTTTTATACACAAATACACACAATCACCAAATACAAAATCACCTAATACACAATCAACAAATCAAATATCAGGTGAGATCTATTCGGTTGGATTGCTACCAAGTCCAGTACTTCCTGCTATAGCTAAGCCAGTGGCTTTCCCGAATGATGTGAATGAAGACTTCGCTAAGCAGTGCGTTCAATAGCGTGCCACCTTATGGTTCGGTTCTTTTTGTATAAAGAAACTCCTCTTTCTGTGGCATCTATTTCTTTCGCTCTTGACCTGGCCAGGTTCCTCCTAGCTCATTTCTTCTTGCCGGGTTCTTCCTAGCTCTTAGTTCAGGCCGTAATTGTAAATATAGAACCAAACCTGTATTTGGAGTTGCTTAAGTTGAGTCTTCTGTTTCGACGAGAATCGGCCTAGATCTAGTGAGATCTCACCAGATCCGGTGAGAATCACGCTAGATCTGACGAGATCCGGCAAGATCTCGTTAGATCCGGCGAGATCTTGCTTGAATAGACTCGGACCACTCGGTGGAAAAGATCTCGTCAGAGTCGCGGTGCTCTATGAGTCCATGACTGTGAGTACTCAGTGAGATCGTGACCGTGAAGGAGAGAGAGGCAAGACTGAGTATTAAGAAGAGAGAGAGTGAGAGTGAAGATGGGAGAGAGAAGCCGTGAGAGAGGACTGAAGAGAGAGAGAGAGTGAAAAGTGAAAAAATATATATGAAATGAGAGAAAAGAAGAGAGGCAGAGACTAAGGGGCTAAGGGCTAGGTACTGACCGGGTAGGCGGGTATGGGATGCGGGTATGGGATTATGGGTAGTTATAGGTTTATATATATATATATATATATATATTTAATTAAATATTGTCGGGCGGGCAGGTATCCATCCGACCAAAATTCCAAAAACCGTAATCCGTCCGTTATCCGGATATTTAAAATATCTGTATCCGTATTCGTCCGTATATATACTCACGGGCGGACGGGCAGGCGAGTGGGTCGGCCGGATTGGTCGGGCGGGTCGGGTTCCACAGTTTTTTGCCCACCCCTACTTACACCTTTGCACGTCAAGTTGATCAAGTTGATACCCACTATCATATGAACGTCTCCATTCTGATATTATATACTTTGACAATACATGCCCAAGTACAGGGACTAGAATTCTCTGTTGACATGTCAACAATATCGAATGGTCCCTTAAAGCAACAAGTCGGCTCCTACATGAACAGAATGATTTAGACAAAAAAAAAAAAAAAACACAGTTATGGAAAAAAACTATTTATTTTGACATAAAATATTTTTTTAGTTGATCCTAAATTTTTCTGGTTGAATATGATTTTAAAATGTACGAACATTGGAAGATGGAAAAAAAAAATTATACAAAAAAGTGTAAATGTAAATGAGTACTTACGTTGTTGGATGGCTTTCCAAAATGGTGTAGAAATCCTTCAACTCTACATTGTTACCAGCCTCTCCCAAAATAAATTCAAACAAGGCTTTTAGTCCTTGCCTTTGCAAAACTACTAATTGACCACTTGAATTTGAGAGTCTCATAAATTTTGCATGACCATTTACTATTGCAATATTGTGAGGTTTTAGATCTGCCGTATATCCTCTTCTTTCCAATTGGATGAAACCATTCAAAATATCCCTTTCAAATATTGAATGAAAAAAAAAAAAAATGTTCAGTAAAATATTATATCACATCATAATTTTATACAGATTAAAAATTATAAGTAATCTCCATAACTAGCAAATATCCTGCATAACGACGAGCAAATCCCCCCCTTATCATTCCTTATAAATTGTTCTAAGGTAGAATTAATTTTTTCAACAGCTAACCAAATGTTATTTATAAGCATTTGAGGATGAACAAATTGAGCAGTGCTTTGCCTTCGGAGAAGATTACTGTTCTACTGAGCTCCTTCAATATCCTCATGTCGAATAAATGACACACAAACACTACCAAACGTGCCATGACAAAGATCCTCTTCAGACTTTATAATTTCAAACTCAACATTTTCTACTTTTACTCTTTCCTGTAGTAAATAGGGAAGAATACACAAAATTCAATTTAAAATATAGGGTAGAGCAAGAATTCAACGGAGTGTAGTGAGCACAAAAAAAGTTCATCAATTACTACTCCCCATTTATATAATGATTTATTATCAAAGTTTTTGTTAGATGTCAATTTTAGTTAAGGTGGACAAACTACCCTTATATTTCCAAAAAGCTTCATCTAGGAGACGAACAAACTATCATTTGACTTCAGAATTTTGATATATAGTAATAATGAATGTAAAATCACACATATGCATGTAAGAAGTGTAATTCAAGAATATATATATATATATATATATATATATATAAGAAGAAAACATTGGGATTATGATTTTTTTTTTTTTATGAAGTTGGGATTATGAAAATTGAATTAGTGTTCTTCTAAAATTTATGATGATTCACAAAATTATCCACAAAAAATTAGTTAGAGTTTAGGAATTGAAGGGATGTTTGCTTGGTATTAAATTTAGGGGTAATTTATCTTTAAGATGTTTAGCAGTCATTAAAGTTTCAGTATGTTTAGCAGTCATTAAAGTATCAGCATGTTAATGCAATAGGTAAATAAAAAATCTATCATGCCATGAAGTAGTTGCAATATATGAATTCTATTCAAAAAAATAAATAATTAAAAAAAAAAAAAAACTTTATAAACTAATCAAACATAAGTATCACTTTCATACTAAATTCTTTTGAATGGTGTAAACTAAGTAGTATCATGTCCAACAAAATCACTGCATAAATTATATACTAGAAATCTTATGATCAAATTGATTTTTATACAAAAATGATCTTTTTTATAATAAGGGTTTTACTTAAAACTATAAATACTACAACTCGCTGTATGATACTTTTCTCAACCTATATGAAACCTTCCCCCACCCCTCCCCTTTCTCTTTATTACCCATTATACTACTGAAATTTTGCTTGTAATATAACATAAAACGAAAAGCTCAGGGATATTGGGAGATGGCTCATTCATGCCCTTTTGGTGATACACCCCCCAATGACCAATGTTTAAGTCATCGGTACCCGGGTAAGAGAAGCAAGGAAAACCTAACCCTACTTGCATCTGCAAGTGTAATGAGGACAAGTAGTTGCCATTCGGCTATTGTGACATATTTGAGCCTGACTTTACCTGCAAATCAACCTGAAGTTAACTACCCTTGGAAGATAGATGGTATTCTGTTAAGCTTGAATTCAATACCTTTCTCACCTTATCAGCTGGTACATCCGCCACTTGTTTTTTTGCAGCATAAGTAAAAGAACCATTGTCGTCGTACCCAATGGGTGCTTTTTCTGCAGAATAACATTGAAAACTTTTGGGACAATTGTTAGCTTACCAGCCTAATGCTGGAGATACTGAAGCTGGTGCTACCATAGATTGTGTTTCTTCATGAGAAGAGGTGACCGTGATAGGAGTTGAATCAGCAGGAAACGGGACATAGAACGACTTATCCTGATTTTCCTTCAGATGTTGATCAACCTGATGGAAGAAACATGAGTGCACAAGATAAGTACTTAATTAACATACTATACTTCTCAAATCCACACAATAAATAAATAAAAATAACAGAGAAATTGTCTTCTGCTGAAACTAAGTTCCTATCACCTCAGATCGATTTTCTGCAACACAATCATTGTAGTAGTTGTTGTTGCCGTTGCTACACTCAACACGTGCTGTATCATCACACGTCGTTGTATCAGAAATTTCAGTATCACTAGATGGATTACTTGTTTCAGCATCACCAGGAGCCAGTGTTGGCTTAGACTTTGTCTCTGAGTCTTCTCTTTTGGATAAACGGCAGAGGACAAAAGACTTATGCACAAAGTTAAGCACCCAAGTGAATTGGGGAATATAATATCATTTCCCTGATTTAAATAGCAAATTGACTCACCACAAAGATGCAAAATAACATAATGTAAATATGTGTATCAGAAATGTTATAACTCTAACAAAGCCACTTGCTATAAAATAGATGTCAGTTTGGAAGAGCATTCACACAAACAAGGAATAAAAACATCTTCACAAGACAACAATATTTAACGTAGTTTAGCCAACTCTATGCCTACATCTACAAAAAACAACACCAACCAAAATCCTCTATAACCAATATAGATCACAACCACACTCATTGAGAAGGAAATTAACAGAGACAATGTTCTTAACAGAGACAAATAAATCACATTGAATAAGTTAAAAGGTATCCACAAAGGTGTATAACTATTAACAAGTCATGGTAGTTGAGCTGCAAATTAACACAACTTTAAATTTCTTGGAAAAACTTGCAAGGCCAATTAATAAACAATATCTTGAGAGTTTCCACCTACCTGTGCATTGGCCAGTATTGCATCTGACCCACTGCATGACCCACTGTCCTTAACAGAGACAATGTTCATCAGGGGATCATCATCTGGAATATTAAGAAATAAATCCCAGAACTCATTCGTGCCATATTGGGGATGCCCACAATGACCACTCTTTAAGTCATTGGTAGGGCAAAAGACGCAGCAAGAAGAAACTAACTCTGTGTAAGATTTCTTAAGAGATATGGATAAGACTGAAATCTAGAGAGAGAAAACTTAATAGAGATGAACTTGATAAAATGTACTTAACTTTGATTGATTATAGTTTTGATATTTATACAGAATTGTTAACAGCTGTTTAACAAACTATAACAGCTATTAACACCATAACAGAAACTATAACAATCTTCCACTAATCATGGGCACGTGACTAGCATGACTTTCTTTAATTAAACTACATTGACATAAGCTACAGTCATTTAGAGCTATACATAAATATAAACGGCTTGTAGCTTTGACAGCAGCTTTGTAGCTTGAACACAGTTGCTTGAAGTCTGGTTCTTCATGATCTTCATCATCCCCCCTCAATCTCAGGGATAGGGACAATGAGATTGTGATGAAGATCAAGAAAACGATTAGTGGGAAGACTCTTAGTAAAGATGTCAGCAAGTTGGTCCACTGTGGAGACAAACTTGACAATCAAATCCTTGCGAAGAACCCTTTCTCGCATAAAGTGAAAATCTACTTCAATGTGCTTGGTTCTGGCATGAAAGACAGGATTGGATGCAATTGCTAATGCCGAGACATTGTCACACCAGAGAATTGGAGTGTCAGAGATGAAGATGCCAAGATCTTTGAGAAGAGTTCGAATCCAACATAGCTCAACCGAGGCAAAGGCTAAAGCACGATACTCTAACTCTGTGGAAGATTTGGAGACAGTAGGTTTCTTTTTAGCAGACCAAGTGATGGCATTAGACCCCAAGTAAATGAGAAAGCCTGAGGTAGATCGTCTGTCATCGGGGTCACCAGCCCAATCTACATCAGTGTAAGCAGAGAGTGACAGTGGACCAGGAGTGAACTCAATGCCATGATAAAGAGTGCCTCTGATGTAACGAAGAACTGTTTTGGCTGCAGCAAGGTGGGTTGTGGTAGGAGCTGACATGTACTGACAGACTTGATGAACTGCAAAGGAGATATCAGGTCTGGTGAAGGTGAGGTAGTGCAGGGCTCCAACCATGCTTCTGTACCCATAGGGATCAGGAAGAGGATCACCATCATGAAGGGAGAGTCTAGTGTTTAGGCAAGAAGGAGATAAGGCAGGTTTGCAATCAAGCATGTTATGTTTCTTTAGTTAATCATGAGCATATTTGGTTTGCTTGATGTAAAGGCTATTGGTAGTTCTAGACACTTGTAGGCCCAAAAAGTAGTGTAGAGTGCCCAAGTCCTTCAAATCAAAAACTGTGTTAAGTTGGTTGATGAGGTGATCAAGGTAGGTTGGAGTATTGCTTGTCAGTACTATGTCATCAACATAGAGTAAGAGATAGGCTATCACAAATTGATTCTTGTATATGAAGAGAGAAGAATCTGCTGTAGAGGTTGTGAATCCCAAATGCAGTAATTGGGGGGTAAAACTTTCAAACCAAGCTCGTGGAGCTTGTTTTAAGTCATAGATAAACTTGTGGAGTTTGCAGACAAGATTAGGATGAGTAGGGTCACTGTTACCTTGTGGCTGTGTCATGTATACTTCTTCTTTAAGAGTACCATGCAAGAATGCATTCTTGACATCTAATTGTCTAAGAGGCCATTGAAGAGAGACTGCAAGTGAGAGAATAAGCCTCACAGTGGGAGGCTTGATTACTGGACTAAATGTTTCATCAAAGTCAATCCCCTGTTGTTGGTGAAATCCCTTTTCCACAAGTCTTGCTTTATACCTTGCTATGCTGCCATCACTGTTGTGCTTGAGTTTGTAAACCCATTTGCATCCCATTACATTTTTGGTTGCTGGCAGAGGAACTAGAGACCAAGTTCCTTGTTTTTGAAGAGCTTGAAACTCTTCATCCATAGCTGTACACCACTGGCTATGTTTGGATGCATTAGTATAAGAGGTAGGTTCAATAGTGGTATAATCAATTTGAGCTGCATATGAGACTAAGGATTTGAAAATACCATGCTTACTTCGGGTTTGCATGTGGTGTTGAAGGGATGGTGGTGGAGTGGTAATAGGAACATTGGAAGGTATGGTGGGGTCATTTGTGTTGATTGGAGGTAATGGAGAATGAGAGGTAGAATCTGGTGGGTTTTGGACAGTGGATGTTAGGCTAGGTTGAGGGCTAAAACCATTAGGTAATGGTGAAGGGTTCAAGGCTGATATCTGTGGTAGAGTAATTGGTAAATCTGAGAGGTTTAATGCAGCAACAGGTTAAGGCATAGGCATAGGCATAGTGTTAGACATGGAGGTGTTGGAGTGACTGCTAGGTAAGGAACTGGACTCTTGTGGAGGAGGGGTGGTCACTATAGGATTGTGGTCACAGGAGTGAAGTAGGAGAAGTGTGTGTAACTAGTTTTTTGCAGTCTGAGGTGATGTGCCTAGTGCTGATGCAGTGTGCTATCCTGTGCTGTGCTTTAAGCCAGGAAAAGTGTTCTCATTAAAGAGTACATGTCTCGAGACATAGAGTCTAAGAGTGGTAAGGTCAAGACAGTAGTACCCTTTGGAATGGGTTGGATAACCAAGAAATATACAGGGTGCTGTTTTGGGATACAATTTGTATGCTGTATAGGGTGTGAGTAAAGGGAAGCATTGACAACCAAAAGTTTTGAGATATGTCAAATCTGGTAAGGTATGGTAAAGTGTTTCCCAAGGAGATTTGTTGGAGAGGTTAGGAGTTGGTAATTTGTTTATGAGGTGAGCAGCAATGGAAATTGCATAGGACCAGTAGGACATGGGAAGAGTAGATTGAGATAGGAGTGCTAAAGCACATTGAACAAGATGCCTGTGTTTCTTCTCAGCAACACCATTCTGTTGAGGTGTATGAGGACAAGACACTTGATGAATCATGCCTTTAGAGGCACAAAATTGGTTGAATTGGTTTGATGTGAATTCTTCTCCACAATCAGTACGAATGGTTTTAATTGGTAGGGAGAATTGAGTATGGATCATTGCTTGAAACTGTGTAAAAGTATGGAAAGTGTCTGATTTATGTTTGAGCAAATAAACCCAAGTAAATTTAGTAAACTCATCCACAAAAACAAGATAATATCTAAAAGCATTGGTAAACACAACAGGAGCAGGGCCCCAAAGATCATAATGAACCAATTCAAAAGGAGATTGAACCTGTTTATTAGAACTAGGAAAAGGTAACTGGTGCATCTTTCCTGCCAAGCAGTGATAGCAGTGTTCTAATACAGGTTTGGATAGAAAATTGGAATTGAAAGAATGAGACAAACTTGAAAGAACTTTAGCACTAGGATGCCCTAGTCTAGAATGCCATAGCTGCCACTTATCTGAAGAAGATTGTGCAATATAGGTTGTTTTATTTGTAGAATTGAACAATTGAGAGTGAATGGGATAGACTCCATTCTTACTCAGGACCTTGCAGAGAAGTCTCCCCGTAGGTAAATCCTGAACCAAAAGCTGATTAACATCAAAATAGCAACTACAATTATTGTGTAGGCAGAGTTTATGGACAAAGAGCAGATTTGATGCAATTCTATGAACATGAAGAACATTTTTAAGCTGAAACTTGTGAGATTTGGTGTGGAGTTGAGAATTACCTATGTTTTGGATAGGAAGATTCTGAACATTACCTACTGAGACTTGTTCTTGGCCTTGATAAGGAACTTGAGGGCTGAGGTTATTGGCATTGGCTGTGATGTAGTCAGAAGCACCTGAGTCAATCAGCCAAGATTCTGCAAACTGAGTGTGTTGGATGTTGGAAGCACTGGCCATGGCTACAAGCTTCATGGTAGGGTTCTTGCCTTGGTAGGCAAAGTTCATTCTGTGATAGCAGTCTATGGCATAGTGTCCTTGTTTCCAACAGATCTGACAGTGCCTCTGCCTCGTTGGAAGGAATTCTTGCCTCTTCCTCTGTTGTAACTTGGATTTCCATAGCTTAGATTTCCATTAAAACTAGTGTTTGGCTTGTTTGTGTTAGAAACAAACATTGCCAATGCAGAATTCATAAAAGGATCTGAACCTTCTTTCATTGATTGCTCTTCAGTCTGTAACAGAACTGAAAGCTTCTCTAGGGAAAGGATTCCATCTCTGGTCCTTATTGCTGAAGCAAAAGGAGCATATTCCTTTGGTAGTCCCTTGAGAATGATGTGGAGCAACTCTTCATTATCAATCTGTACTCCCACTACATAGAGCATATCTCTAGTGGTTTTGATTCTTTGAAGATAAGAACTCATAGATTCATTGCCTTTTCTGATTGCCTGAAGCTTAAGTTTGAGATTGAGCACATTTGCTCGAGCAGTGCAAGTGAATCTCTCTTCTAAAGTTTCCCATACTTCTTGTGA
>BKZX01030751.1:0-13582 GCA_014362285.1 Fagus crenata | reverse complement strand
CAGTTGGACAGCAAGATTGATAGCCTGGAAGAGAAGATCAGGCTCATACAAGGCTTGAACTCTTTCGGAAACACAGATTTCTCAAGCATGTCTTGGTTTCCCAACATGACGGTGCCGCCCAAGTTCAAGGCCCCAGAGTTCGAAAAATACAATGGGAGAGGAGACCCCATGATCCATCTGCAAATGTACTGCCGGAAGATGGCACCCTACGCTGACAATGAGTCATTGCTGATTCAAACATTCCAAGACACCCTGACAGGGAACGCAGCTGAATGGTACTCACAGTTGAAGAAGATATCTCACTGGAAAGAGCTGGCAGACACCTTCCTAGCTCAATACGGGTTCAACTCCCAAATAGCCCCGGACCAATTCGATCTACAGAGAATGGAGAAGAAGAGCAATGAAACCTTCAGGGAGTATGCCTAAAGATGGAGGGAAAAAGCGGCTCGAGCGCGTCCACCATTGGACGAGAGAGAGATGATCAAGATCTTCGTCGACACATTGAAGAATCCCTACTTTGACCGGATGATAGGTTTGCAAATGCAGTTCTTTGTCGATTTGATACCGGTGGGAGAGAGGATCGAAGATGCCCTGAAGACAAAGAAAATAGTGGACATGATGGCTCTGATGGCGCTAGCCGAACAAGCTGCCAAGAAGGCCCCAGCAAAGAAGAAGGAAGGGGATGTGCAAATGATAGGAAGAAACAATGGGAGACCAAGACAGACTCTCCCAACCTTCACCATGCAGCCGATACAACCTAGGCCTGCTCCGACCCCGGCCCCGACTCAGATTCCAGCCCCGGCCCAGGACCCCAAATACCGGCAAGGCCGGTAGGGAATCAATTCAACGACAATAGATGGCCCAAAAGAGAGCCAAGGCAATTCACACCTTTGCCTATGCCTATGATAGAGCTGTACCCCATTCTGATAGAGAAGAATCTAATCTCACCCACTATCCCAAGGCCTTACAACGGCGCGCCAAGAAGGGACTTCAACCAAAACCTAACTTGTGATTTCCACTACGGAGAAGTAGGACATGCAATAGAAAATTGTAACCATCTGAGGCATCGGGTTCAAGACCTAATTGACCATGGGATCTTGAAGTTCGAAGGCCTGCCTAACATTACTACCAACCCTTTGCCCAACCATCCAGAAGGGGGTGTAAACATGGTTGAGATAGAGGAAGGGAATGAAGAGTGTATCGCGTGGAGGCGTCTCTTTTACACCTTGGAGAAAAAGAGACACATCACCCCGTTAGAAGCACCGCCAGGGCCATCAACAGGGGACGCATGTGAATATCACTCGGGGGCAAGAGGACACAGCCTAGAGTGCTGCGAGGAATTCAAGAAGAAAGTCACTGATCTGATGGAAAACGGGTTAGTAGGGAGAGAAGAGGTACCATCGAAAGAGAACCATCAACCAGAGGATCCGTCAGATTTTGACTGGTACGCGGAACTCAAACTAGACGACATCGTGGAAGATGAGATGGATCTTGATGACCTAATGGATGAAGGAGATGCCCGGGGATACTTCACGGAGGATGACGTTAACGAATGGAGGGATATAGATTTCTCTGACATGCTCCAATTCCCATGTCTAATAGTGCCACCTGGGTTCGAGACGCCAGAATTTGAAATATTTTATGAGAATGGGGATCCGGAGGCCCATTTGCAAAAGTACGGCGAGAAGATGGCTTTACACTTGGAGAACAAACTTCTGATGATCTCGGTGTTTCCCAAGAGCCTGTCCAAACAAGCAGCTGCCTGGTTCTATCAGCTGAGGAACCTTACTGGCTGGGATGATTTGGTAAGAGTCTTCTTGGAGCGGTACCGCTTCAATCCCCATTCAATTCTGGAATATCTGGGTTTGAAGAAAGAAGGAGAGCCCTACGTCATCCCTGTCCCAGGAATGCATGAGGTGATCGTGGAGATCGAAGAAGAACCAAATATGTCGCCCCTACCAGCACTAATCGGGGAAGAGGAAGAAGAGAAACTGATTGGCTTATCGCAAGCCAAGGACTCGAACGATGGTCTAGCCGCCACCGATGAGAAAGAAGAAGGGGAATGGATTAAGCCGCTATCACCAACCCATTACTTGAATGACGCCATAGAAGAAGAAGAGAAGAAAGCCAAGCCACTACCACCAGCCAAAGACCCAGACAACGCTGCCATTGCCGAAGAAGAAGAAGAGCCAATCAAGACTCCACCACCGAACACCATCACCACCACTGCTGAAGAAGAACATGCTGGCCCCATGGTTGAAGGGTTGAGCATCCACACCATCACCGGAGAGGAGGATTCCACCACCACACCACCGACCCGCCACTGCCAACAGGGAGAAGATGCCAAGACGTGGACCTGCGTGCCATTGCTACAGCGTGTCTCAAGTAGCAATGAGTAAGCGGTATCCCAGCTATGGGTAACTCGGTTTTGAGTATACCAATAGCTTGGGAATTTTTGTATCGAACAATTTCGGGTTTCTATGTTTATTTTATGCTTTCAAGATATCATGCTACAATCATAATCATTTCATCATTGTAAATATTTCCATAGTTCAAATGATATGTCACATGTTTATTCCAGGAATTTCTCTATCTCGAATATTACAATGTGCATTAAATAAATCCACTCCGCCCTCGCACAAAACGAGTGGCTTTCCCTTTTTTTTAATTTTCTCACCGTTTTTCCATCCGCCATCCTTTCCAGGATTACACGCAAAACCTCAAACGATCCCCACGTCTCCAAAATTGACAACAAAACGAATTGCTCACTGGATAACATAGATAACTCCGACAAAGAAATCGAATTACCAAGTGACATCCTTGAGGCATTAGAGAGACAAGACGAGGGGTCCAAACCCAACATAGAGGAACTGGAAACTGTAAATCTAGCTGATGAGGGTGAAGAACCGAGAGAAGTCAAGATTGGGACCCGCTGCACCACAGAACAAAAGGAGGCACTCATCGCACTGTTAAGAGAGTTCCACGAGATCTTCGCCTGGTCTTACCAAGACATGCCTGGCCTAGACACAGACATAGTGGTCCACAAGATTCCTTTGAAGCCAGAGTGCAAGCCCGTCAAACAAGCACTGCGCCGAATGAAGCCCGAGGTTATTTTGAAAATCAAGGAAGAAGTGGAAAAGCAATTGAAGGCAGGATTCCTAAGCACAGTGACCTATTCGGACTGGGTAGCCAACATAGTCCCAGTGCCGAAAAAGGATGGGAAAGTTAGAATGTGCGTGGACTACCGGGATCTGAACCGAGCCAGCCCGAAGGACAATTTTCCGTTACCTCACATTGACACCCTGGTCGACAACACAGCAACGAATGCCGTATTCTCATTCATGGACGGATTCTCAGGGTACAATCAGATCAAGATGGCCGAAGAAGACAAGTCCAAGACTGCTTTCGTCACGCATTGGGGAACCTTTGTGTATAATGTCATGCCTTTCGGCCTAAAGAACGCGGGAGCCACGTATCAGCGAGCCATGGTCACCCTCTTCCACGACATGATTCACCATGAGATAGAGGTTTACGTGGATGACATGATTGCTAAGTCTCGTACCGCACCAGATCATCTCACAGACCTACGCAAGCTGTTCCAGCGATTGAAGAAGTATCAACTTAGGCTAAACCCAAACAAGTGTGCCTTCGGCGTTACATCCGGAAAGTTATTGGGTTTCATCGTCAGCGGCAGAGGAATTGAGATCGATCCTGCAAAGGTCCAAGCCATACGAAGCATGCCCGCGCCAAAGACGGAGAAAGAGATCCGAAGCTTCCTAGGAAGGATCAATTACATAGCTCGCTTCATTGCACAACTCACTGTGACCTGCGAGCCTTTATTCAAGTTGTTGAGAAAAGATGTGAAGATAAAGTGGACTGAAGACTGCCAGAAGGCCTTTGACAAGATCAAGGAATATCTGCTCAACCCGCCCATCCTGGTTCCGCCAACTCCAGGTCGTCCCCTCATTCTATACCTCACAGTCCAAGAAGCATCCATGGGCTGCATGTTGGGACAACAAGACGAGACTGGGAAGAAGGAGCAGGCAATCTACTATCTCAGCAAGAAGTTTACTGAGCCAGAAACTCGCTACTTGTTAGTTGAGAAGACATGCTGCGCACTGGCTTGGGCCTCCAAGAAGCTGAGATAGTACATGCTCTACTACACCACTTGGTTGGTATCCCGGATGGACCCGATCAAGTACATCTTTGAAAAACCTGCTCTGACTGGGAAGATCGCACAGTGGCAAGTGCTTTTATCTGAATTCGACATCTTATTTGTGGCCCGGAAAGCAATCAAGGGACAGGCCATAGCCGATTACTTGGCAGACTACCCGGCTGAACGGTTAGAGTTAATGGATTCAAAATTCCCAGACGAGGACGTAATGACGGTCGACGAAGACAATCACGGCAAGTGGAAGCTTTACTTTGATGGAGCAGCGAACGCTGTCGGAAGTGGGATTGGCGCAGTATTGGTATCGCCAAAGGGACAACAAACCCCTATCGCTGTTAAACTGGGATTTGATTGCACCAACAACATGACCGAATACGAAGCATGTATCGTCGGCCTGCAAGCAGCTTTAGAATTCGGTGCTTATGAACTGGAAGTTTTCGGAGACTCTCTGCTGATAGTGTCACAGACTAACGGAGAATGGCAAGCTCGGGATCCCAAGCTCATCCCATACCAACAATACATCAGCCGACTAGTCCCAAAGTTCAATTATATCACCTTCACATACACCCCAAGAACTCACAATCACTTTGCTGATGCGCTCGCCACACTGGCAAGCCTAATCAAGCTGGTAGAAGGGGATGATGTGCGACCATTGCGGATCGAGACTCGAGATATCCCAGCATACTGTGTGTGCGTGGAGGAATGCATGAACGTCGAGGCAGAAATAGACAACAAGCCTTGGTATTACGATATCAAGCGCTTCATCCAAGACAGAGAGTATCCACCACGGGCGACCGAAAATGAGAAGAAGTACATCAGAAGAATGGCCTTCCAGTTCTTCCTAAGTGGAGAGATTCTGTACAAGCGAACTCATGATGCCACCCTCTTGCGATGTGTAGATGCTGAGGAAGCTAATCGGTTGATCCAAGAGATGCACGCGGGACTGATGGGAGCCCATGCTAACGGACCCTTCCTGGCCCGGAAAATTATGAGAGCTGGTTATTACTGGTTGACAATGGAGAGGGACTGCATCAGACATGTCCAGACGTGCCACAAATGCCAGATGTATCAGAACAGCAAAAATGCACCTCCCCAATATCTTCACACTAAGGCCTCGCCGTGGCCGTTCTCAGCTTGGGGAATGGATGTAATCGGTGCAATTACCCCAAAGGCGTCTAACGGGCATGAGTTCATACTGGTGGCCATTGACTACTTTACCAAGTGGGTGGAGGCGTGTTCCTTCAGGAATGTCACTCAAGTCGCGGTCACCCGGTTTGTGAAGAACAACATTATCTGCCGTTACGGAATGCCAAAAATGCTCATCACCGACAATGCTTCCAATCTGAATAACCGCATGATGGATCAGCTATGTCAGCAGTTCAAGATTCAACACCACAACTCTGCTCCATACCGCCCAAAGATGAACGGAGCTGTAGAGGCTGCCAACAAAAACGTAAAGAAGATTCTGAGCAAGATGACGGAAACATACAAAGACTGGCACGAGCACTTGCCCTATGCTTTGTGCGCCTACCGAACGTCAGTGAGGACGTCCGTTGGAGCTACTCCCTACTCTCTAGTTTACGGGATGGAAGCGGTACTGCCAGTCGAAGTGGAAATCCCTTCTTTGAGAATCCTGTCACAAACTCAGCTGGAAGAAGCTGAATGGGCCCAAGCATGGTACGAGCAGCTAAACTTCATAGATGAAAAGAGATTGGCAGCACTGTGCCATGGACAGCTCTACCAGAGACGGATCGAAAGAGCTTACAACAAGAAGACTCAACCTCGCACTTTCCAACCCGGAGATCTCGTTCTGAAGAAGAGGAATATGGCCCTATCAGATCCACGAGGAAAGTTCGCACCATCATATGAGGGTCCGTACGTGGTGAAGAAAGCCTTTTCCGGAGGAGCGATCATTCTAGCTGATATGGATGGTGAAGAATTCCGTTCACCCGTTAATTCTGATTCTGTAATTAAGTACCATGTATAACTTTAAGTCAATTTAATCAAAGAGGAATATTCATCAAGGTTCCAATTTGTTATTTTGATAATTCTGAGGAAGGCCCGAGAAGCAACAAAAATCCGTAAGGACGTTGCCCTCGGATGGAAATTACCACGGGTATGGTGAAAACCACGGAAGGGGCGCCATAGGCAAAAGTAACGTGGAAAGCTGGACTTGGCGTAAGCTGAGGGTAATATATGGCTAAAAAAAAAAAAAAAAAAACCGATATCACAACAAGGCAGGCATCGAATTAGTGCAAGACTAGTGATCAGGGTTGTTATGCGGTGAAGAGATTTTAGATGAAAGAACGACCTATGTTATCCTTTGAGCAGTACGGTTCGTTTGATATTAAGAGAATGTCTGGGGATCAAGAGGTGGAGCACAAGTGTATCCTTCCAAACACCCAATTTCAAAGTGACATATCATTAAATTCTCACAAACCATTCATACCATGCTTATCTCTTCCAGATTTGTAAATTCTCATATTTATTCAATTCTTGCCAATAATTCATAAAAAGTCGAATTCATAGGTTTTCATATAGATATTCATAGACAAAATACGTGCTTTCGTCCATTCATAGCTCATAAACGCATACATTTGATTTTTCATGATGTCTTGAAAGCATGTCTAAATATATCGACTTAGAAGTTAAAAATGGGAGCCATGCATGATCCGACTCGGATTTATGAATGACTCACCATTTAAATACAAAAAACTACTGACTACTTACTGCTACGTGAAGTATGCTATCTAACGACCAAGACGTATGCAGGTCTCTCTGCAGAATCTCCCCAAGGCAGTGGAAAGGGCCGGATCCCCCTCATCGTGCTCCTCCAAGACGGCGCGAGCTCTGGCACCCAAAGAATCCACCACCTGATTGATCTGATGAAGAGCTGTGACCACGGGGAAACCCTCCTGGTTGAGCCAAGAAGCGTTAGACTCAAGAGCATCATGCACCAAGTCCAACTCAGTCTGCAAGACTCCGTTGTCACCCTGGAGAACGCTGATCTGAACCCTCATGGCCCCCATGGAAGTACGCGCAGACGTGAGCGCTTCCTCACTCACGTCTAGCGCTCGTCGGAGAGCTACAATGTCCTGAGGACGACCTGTGGCAGGATCGACCAAGGCCTGGGTATATGAACGAAGAGAATCAAGCTCATCCTGGACTCGAGTCCTCTCCGCCTGCTCAGTCTCCAGCTGCTCACGAGTCTCGACCAAGGTCTCCTCCAGCTGTTCCCTAGCATCCTCAGAAATCTCGAGCTGCTCTCTGATGAATTCATTCATTGTACGAAGAGTAGAGACGTTCCCTCCCTGAGCCTCTAAGTCGCGACGAAGGTTTGCCACCGCCACACTGTTGTGATGCAAGGTACTCCGCAGAGACTCTACACGAGCCGCAGACGCCTCTCTCTCAGCTGCCCTAGCAAGGCGTAGTGATAACAGCTCTGTTTGAGCCTTCTCAAGCTCTCTCTCCAAAACAGTAACTCTCTCAGGCTGACCGGTAGAAGCTGACACCCGGAGAGAGCGAGACACCAAAGAGTGTGATATGCCTGGCCGTACAGTAGGCCTGAGAGTAAAAGAAGGAGTCCACCCCTCTCTCCACTCAACAAAGTCAGAGGCGACGGAGCTATCTCCAGGCGAACCCTCCTCGATAAGGACCACCTCCGAAAGGCGGCCTTCCCAGATAACCTCAACCCTGGAGAGGAGCCTCCACATATCCTCACTAGGGATGTAGTCGAAAGTCACCGCATCCAAATCACCAAGACGAGGCGGGTACTGAACACCGCCAAATTGACGAAGAGCAAGGCTGGGGTAGTAACCCGTACAACCCCACACCCCAGGAAGAGGCACTCGATCGAAGAGGGCACAATGAGTCCAAGGCCTCCACACTGTTGGCCCCCAAGTGACCTTCCAAGACCATTCACCCAAGGGCAAGTCAAGGAGGTATAACGCCCAGTCACGACTAGTGCCGGTGAAGGGAAGTGCTATATTGACGGTCTGGCTCACCGTATGCCTCTCGAAGTGATAAGGAGTCTGGAGGCGGTAGAAATGCCACAGGTGACTGCAGAACCAAAGCTGGAGGAGCTGAGTACAGAACTTCGGAACCCCCTCTCCCTGTCTCCTGCAGTAAGACAAAGACCGCACGATCTCGCACAATATGGCAGGGATGATAGACCTGCCCTCGCTGAATACTATGGGAATAACACCCAAATCTATCCTACCAGCAGAAGTGGGAAAAAGAAAAATACCTGTGAAGGCAATCTTGAAGGCGTTGATTCGGAATTTCTTCCATCCCTTCTTGCCCGCAATGAAGTCCCTAGCAAGCCTCACTGGAAAGTCACTCCGAGAGAAGTACCTCGTCAGCAAATCCAGAGAAATGTTGGCTTTTCGCCAAGTTTCCTCAGGACGGGCGATCTCAGGACGTAAAACTGCAGTGGTCAAACCCAAATATTTCTCCAAGCATCGGTTGGACCGAGGGCCCTGAATGGGTATGACCGGAGTCTCGCTGAAGGGGCTGTCTAGCTGAAGAAGCCCAGCATACTCCTCCAAGGTAGGGACAAGATCCACCTCCCCAATGGAAAAGCAACAATGGGCCGGGTCCTAGAAAGAAGCAAGAGCCTCGAGCAAGCCACGATCAACTCGTAGCCGCATGAAAGGGGGAAACTTACCAAAGATCCCCACGATGTCGGCATGGTCATCCTCTCCAAGAAGAGTCCACCAATGTCTCATCCGCTCAAAGCGGAAATCATGGAAATGAAGCGTCACTAAGGAGTCGGGATCGCTACTGGAGGAGGCCATGACCCCAGAGACTCAAAAACGGAAAAATGGAGAATTTTTAGTGAAGAAGGGAGAGGAAAAACTCAAAAATGGCTGCTGGCTCGAAGGAGGGCCGGAGTTTAAAAGGCCAAGAACTCGCGCGTGATCATCACGCGCCGCGTGTGACGGTCACGCGCGAGTCCCGTTGGGAATCCCAACGGCTCTTTTTCCCCTACTGCGCGGATTTGACCCTTTTCACGCACTCCCAGAGGCCCGTTTTGCACTATATAAGGGCCATTTCGCGAGAAATCACCTACGGGAAAGTCCTAGGCGGTCCGATGATCGAAGATTTCGGCCCGACAACCGGGGATCAACCCGAAATCCTAAAATCGGCTCGGAGGCCAAAGAATTTGATCAGAGACAATCTTATGAGGAGGCGTTCGATACGATGTGATCAGGATTGACCTTCCGCCAGCAGGATGGCCCAAAAGCCAAGAACCAAGCTCGAAGGTCAAGAACCGGCCTTGAAACCCTAGCTCGACCCGGAAGTCAAGAAATACAAAGATGACCCAGAGATGTCGCACAGGCGAATCCCATGGTGTACACTGGGGCAAAATTTTTCAAAAAAGATTTTTGAAAAATTTCGAAGAGAAAAGGACCGACTCTCTTGGAGTCGTCGTAGCCTGACATGAGGGAGATAGAAAAAGAAATCCGGAACTCTGCATCAGCATGCATTGCTCTACACTGGGGCAAAATTTTTCTATCTTCAAGAAGTTAGAAAAATTTATTCAACACTACATACTGGGGCAAATTTTTCCATTTTTGTCGGAGAAAAATCGAAAAAATTCGAAGAGTCATGCAAATGGGCCTCGTGAAGGAGTAAGACCCAAGATGTAATGAAATGGGCCCCAAGGAGAGGTAAGCCCCGATAGTTGTTGAACCAGGCCTCACGGAGGATCGAGACCCAGTACCCATACACATAGCCCAAACACGTACCCATACACATGGCCCAAACACGTACCCATACACATAGCCCAAACACGTACCCATACACATGGCCCAAACACATACCCAAACACATACCCGAACATATCCATAAACACGTCCATAAACATACATCCATACACATGTCCATACACATAACCATAAAAGAAAACCAAAACCATCCATAAACCACAAATGTCATATATACAATAGTCAATGTCTGTACACAAAATGTCTGGCCAGAATACAAGGCCTCAAAAGAAGACAAAAACAAACAGAAAATATATCATGTGGAAGGAGGGTCGTCAAAGAACCAGTCTCGAGTGACGGGATCAGTAGGCGGCGGGGAAGAAGTCTGACCAAAACCAGATGGGCCAGCTCCTGTAACAGGAGTAATACCCATACTATGAAGCTGCTCCTCTAACCTCTGTACGGTGGCAGTAAGGCGGGCCACCTCTGCATCCCGAGAACCTAAGTCCCTCTGGCTCTGGGTCAAGGCCGTCTGCATCTGCGCCATCTCCCCCTGCGCCTGGGTCAGCTCTGCCTGCACGCGGGCCGTCTCCTCTTGTACTCGGTCCATATCAGCCGCATGACGATCCACGCTGACCGACAGCTCGAGCTGGAGACGCAGTATCTCACCCTTAAGTCTCTCAAACTGCCCAGAAGACCGAAGGTGATGACTATCCATGGCTATCCCACCCATGACGCGGCCACCCTCGACCTCGTGAAGAGACATCAGGGATCCCAAAGAAACTCGATCGAACCATTCCTGGTATGACACATCCTCCCGGACCAGACTCGGATAAGCACTCACCCCTGCTACGTAAGGATCGCGCGGAGCTCGTGGAATGTAATCCTCAATGGTCATCAAGGGGGAAGGGTCTACAGGTACAACGGCCTCATCACCCAGCTGTCGTAAGGTCCGCTCACCCAGCAGGAGCTCCCAAGACCGAGGGGTCCGGATCCACAACCTCAGATGAGATAGCTCCACCGCCCTAAAAACCTCAGGCCGCTGGGTCAAAGCTCCAGAGTAAGGCTGGAAGACGATCTCAGCATCCCTAATGCAGTCAACTGTCATGCGAAGCTCGAGGAGTGTGCGAGTGGTCATCCTCTCAATCCTAGAAGAATCCCAACGCCTGGCAAGAGGGAAATCCGAGTCAGAAGCCAACGGAAGCCGACTGGGAGCGAAGGTGGGGAAATGCTCAAAGGCCCAGAAGACGGTAAACTGCCAAAAGCCGAGAAAGCTGATCGACTCCCGACGAGAATAACGACGCAGAGCCCGGATGTAAAATCCATATGTCAAAGTACCCCAATCGTACTCCCTCAGGGCGTCGATATCCCGAAACATGCCAACAATGGGCGTGGGAATGGTGGACCGGTCATTCCCCAGAAAGCAGCTGAAGATGAAATACGCTGCCCACTGGCGATACCGTAGCTCGGTGGGAGGCTCCTCCCTATCCCTCCTCAAGATGTCAGCCAGATACCGAGTCCTCACAGTAGGACGCCTCGAGCCCTCTATAGCATCACGATCAGCAAGGCCCAAAATCTCCCTAGCCTCGAGACCATCTATAGGCTCACTAGGGGGAGCTCTCCCTCCAAAACGGATGCCCAAGATGGCACTCCAATCTATAGGAAGCACCGCCATCTCGCAGGTGCTTAGGTGGAAGGTCCCGGTGTGATGAAAGAACCTCTCTATAAAACACCACACCGCCGGGTGATACACGGACACATAGGGGATGCCAAGGAAAGGGCCGAAGCCCAGCTCTGTAAAAACTCCCTGTACTCTGGACGAGAAGCCGCCAAGAGCCTGCTAAACTCAGACCATGAACCTCGGCCAACACTCTCGGGAGGCTCCTGCACAAAATCCAAAAGAAGGATGTCAATACAGAGATTTGCAAAGACCAAGAACAGAAGAGGCATATGAAAGTATGCGGGTACCTGGCAGCGGCGGACCAGAGAAGACGGATGAGCAAGGAGGTTCGTCAGAAGGGGCGTGTCAGATATCTCAACGGTAACAGGGTAACGTGGTCGAATGCCACCCTGGGGAGGATATCTAAATCCTGGCGCGACGTAATCCTCAGGAATGGCGCTCGCAGAATCAGGAATCCCCCCAGTCCTTTGCCTCTTCAATCTCGAAGGGGGAATGCCCGTCGACCTGGTATGGGGACGACGAGGTGCGGCAGAAGGAGTATCGCTGGGACCAGTGGTGACACTAGGCTGTGGGGAAGGACGGGTCGTCCCAGAAGGCCTGGCACTACGACCAATAACAACTCCAGGTCGAGGAGGAGGCCGAGCCGCACTAGAAGCAGGACCAGCAACCTCGGCATCAAACTCGGCCTGCAGGTCCCTGGCAATAGATGCATCAACGCGAGTGCATACGTCCTCCATAGCGTCGTACTCATCATCAGTATCAGGAGAGCTCTCAGGAGCATACATCACAACCTTGCCTTTCGCAAGGCGATCGGACCGGCGATGGCCCCCACTACCGCTACCTCTGTCTGACATCTGCAAAGAGCACGACAATGAACAAACAAAGAGTCAGAAAAATCAGGTATATTTCATTCTCAAAAAGCATAGGAAGTACACAATGATCAAAGCCATGCAAAAGCAAAAGAAAAAAAAAAAAAAAGAGGACAATCAAACAAACAATTTTTTCCTTGACCATGTGGATAAATTTTCAAAATGAGCCTAACTGTCAGGTCAACCCCCTCAACCTGTTTAGACTGAGATGCCAAACCGTTGAATCACCCGATTTGCAGCTTGGGTAGTCCCCAAGTCAGATCACCCCTCAACCTATTTGGACTGAGATGCCAAACCGTTGAATCACCCGATTTGCAGCTTGGGTATTCCCCAAGTCAGATCACCCCTCAACCTATTTGGACTGAGATTCCAAACCGTTGAATCACCCGATTTGCAGCTTGGGTAGTCCCCAAGTCAGATCATGTCGACATCGGCGGAAAATCTCTAAGTTCTTTTTCTTTTTTATTTTCCTAGATACCGACCCCCATTTGGCGAGTGTGTGTGTGATCTCTATCTCTTTTCCGTTTCGAGATATGAGTTGTGTGTGTGTGTGGGAACTTGTGTACGTGTGTGCATGTGAGCACAAATTTGGAGTCGCCACCAATCATGGGAAATTTTAAGGTGTGATTGGGCACCTATGTCTAATAGATTTTACCCTATTTAGACATCTACAACTAAATGGTCTTGAACCAGAGATAGGTTCGGGGGTTTGTTTATGCGTGGGGAAGGTGTTAGGCACCCCACGACATCCGTTTAAGAAAACGGTTACCTCCTTCCTAATGTTTTCTTTTATTTGCTAAGCCTAAGTTGTTGGTTTTAATTATGAACAAATGTCCCAAATTCGGTCGAGCAATATACCAAGAATGGCAAATGCAATTTAACCTCATTTGGTTTTGATAAGACTCTTTATTTCACCGTCCCTTTTATCTTTGTATTTTTTAAATTTCCGGGCATTTCGGTGGTAGGATGTACTTGAAATCCTAACACCTAGTGCCGGGACAAACAATTAATGTTTTTGATGCCATATTCGGGATCTCTTTACCCTTGATTTCCAAGAGTAAAGCGGTCCGTCAAATGGCGGGGTTTTGGATGATTAATTCACACTATGGGGAATTTTAGGCCATGATCCTATGGGAGTTAGAACGTGTAGAAT